>CAUYQV010027973.1:0-118932 GCA_963574575.1 Galagoides demidoff | reverse complement strand
TTCTGGGGTACAGTGTGGTGTTTTCACATACAATTTGAAATATTTTCATCAAACTGGTTAACATAGCCTTCATGTCATTCTCTTAGTTATTGTGTTAAGACGTTCATATTCTACTCTTAGAAATATTCACTTGTACCCTTGTAAGATAAACCATAGAAGTGATACCTCCAATCACCCTCCCTGCACCCATTCTCCCCACCCCTCTCCTTCCTCCTCTCTATATTCTTAGGCTGTTATTAGGTTATAGATTTCATATGAAAGCTATAAATTAATTTCATAATAGGGCTGTGTACATTGGATACTTTTTCTTCCATTCCTGTGATACTTTGCTGAGAAGAACACTTTCCAGCTCCATCCATGCAAACATGAAGGACATAAAGTCTCCATCTTTCTTTATGGCTGCATAGTATTCCATGGTGTACATATACCACAGTTTGTTGATCCATTCATGGATCTATGGGCACTTGGGCTTCTTCCATGACCTGGCAATTATAAATTGGGAAGCAATAAACTTTCTGATACAAATATTTTTGTTGTAATGTGATTTTTGGTCTTCTGGGTATATACCTAATAAAAGAATTGCAGGATAAAATGGCAGGTTTATTTTTAGTTCTCTAAATGTTCTCCAGACATCTTTCCAAAAGGAACTATCGTTTCCAATTGAGGTAATTAAAAGTTATCCTCTTCTGTTTCTAGTTAATCTGGACAAGGGTTTATCAATTGCATTAATTTTTTCCAAAACCAACTTTTTGTTTACTTAATTTTCTGAATGATACTTTTGTTCTCAATTTCATTAATCTCTGATTCAGCTTTGCTTATTTCCTTTCTTCTGCTGGGTTTGGGATTAGAATGTTCTTCTTTTTCCAATTCCATAAGATGGTTCATGATTTGGTTGATGTAATCTCTTTCTGTTTTTTTGAATGTAGCCATCTAATGTGATAAATTTGCCTCTTCTGACTGCTTTTACTGTATCCCACAGGTTTTGGTAACTTGTGTCTTCATTGTTGTTATGTTTTTGAGGAATTTAATAATTTCCTCTTTTATCTCTTAATGTGCCCAATTATAATACAGCATAAGGTTGTTTAATTTCCAAGTCTTTGTGTGGGGATGAACACTTTTGTTGAAATTCAATTCCAACTTTATTGCCTTGTGTTCTGAGAAGATACAAGGTAAAATTTCAATTATTTTGATTCTGTTGAGGTTTGATTTGTAACCTAGGATGTGGTCTATTTTGGAGCATATACCTTTGGGATGGTATGTTCTGTATATGTCTATTGATCCTATTTGTTCTAGGGTCACATTTAAGTCCTTTGTGTCTTTGTTTAGTTTCTGTTTAGAGGATCTGTCCAGTTCTGCCAGGGGTGTTAAAGTCCCTCACTATTATGGTGTTATGGGATATTATATTACTCAGACCCATCAATGTCTGTTTCATAAATCTGGGAGCATTTAAGCTGGGTTCATAAACATTTAAAATTGAGATGTCTTTTTGTTATATTGTTCCTTTGACCAGCATAAAGTGTCCATTTTTGTCTTTCTTAACTTTAGTTGCTTTAAATCTGCTTGTATCTGAAAATGATATTGCAACCCCTCCTTTCTTCTGATTTTGATTTGCTTGGAATACTGTCTTCCATTCCTTAACCCTGAGTCTTGATTTGTCCTTCTAGGCTTGGTGTGTCTCCTGGAGACAGCATATGGATGGCTTGTGCTTTTTCATCCAATCAGCCAACCTGTGCCTTTTTAGCAGTGAGTTCAGTCCATTGACATTTATTGAGAGAATTGATAAGTGTGGTGGAGTTCTAGTCTTCTTATTTTGTGAAAAGCCATTGTGCAGTTTTGTCCTTTGTGATATTGTGGAAGCTAAGTTTTGACCTTTAGCTTCTGGGTTTATTTTGCTAGTGGTCCATTGTGGTGGTCAGTGTTGAGAATAAGTCTAAGTATTTTCTGTAGAGCTGGTTTTGTTGTGGTGAATTGCCTCACTGCTTTTTCATAATGTATTTTTTTCTTTTTTTTAAAATTAAATCATAGCTGTATACATTAATGCATTTATGGGGTACAATGTGTTGGTTTTATATACAATTTGAAATACTTTCATCAAACTGGTTAACAAAGCCTTCCCCACAATCTTTTTTTTTTTTTTTTTTTTTTTTTTTGTGGAGACTGAGTCTCACTTTATCGCTCTTGGTAGAGTGCCATAGTGTCACAGTTCACAGCAACCTCCAACTCCTGGGCTTAAGTGATTCCCTTGCCTCAGCCTCCCGAGTAGCTAGGACTACAGGTACCTGCCACAATACCTGGCTATTTTTTTGTTGCAGTTTGGCCGGGGCCAGGTTTGAACCCTCCACCCTCAATATATGGGGCCGGCGCCGTACCGACTTAGCCACAGGTGCTGCCCAACACTTTCTTAATTATTGTGTCAAGACATTATACTCTACACTTAATAGATTTGACATGTACCCTTGTAAAATGCATCATAGGTGTGGACCCACCAATTACCCTCCTTCCACCCATCCTCCCCTCCCCCCTCACCTCCCTGTCCTCTTTCCCCTTCATCTTGGGCTATAGTTGGATTATAGCTTTCATATGGAAGTGTGGGTGTTTATATATTGGTTTCATAGTAGGGCTGAGTACATTGGATACTTTTTCTTCCATTCTTGAGGTACTTTGCTAAGAAGAATACGTTCCATCTCCATCCATGTAAACATAAAAGAGGTAAAATCTCCATCTTTTTCTAAGGCTGCATAATGTTCCATAGTGTACATATACCACAATTTATTAATCCATCTGTGGGTCGATGGGCACTTGGGCTTCTTCCATGACTTAGCAATTATGAATTGGGCTGCAATAAACATTCTGATGTAAGTATCTTTGTTATAAAGTGATTTTTGGTCTTTTGATCTATACCTACTAAAAGAATTGCAGGATCAAATGGCAGGATCTATTTTTAGATCCCTAAGTGATCTCCAATCATCTTCCCAAAAGGAACATATTAGTTTGCATTTCCACCAGCAGTGCAGAAGTGTTCCATTTTCTCCACATCCACGCTAACATCTATAATTTTGGGATTTTGTAATGTGGACTAATCTTACTGGAGTTAGATGATATCTCAAAGTAGTTTTGATTTGCATTTCTCTAATGATTAAGGATGATGAGCATTTTTTCATGTGTCTGTAGGCTATGTGCCTGTCTTCTTCAGAGAAGTTTCTATTCAAATCTCTTGCCCACACTGAGATGAGATCATTACTTATTCTTTTCTTGTTACTGCATTTGAGTTCTTTGTGGATTCCAGTTAACAAAACTTTATCAGAGACATAACTTGCAAATATTTTCTCCCATTCTGAGAGCTGTCTGCTTGCTTTCCTTACTATGTTCTTGGCTGTGCAGAAGCTTTTTAGTATGATCAGATCCCAATAATGTATTTTTGATGTTGCTTCAATTGCCCCGGGGGAGGGTCCTCCTCATAAAATATTTTCCCAGGCCAGTTTCTTCAAGTGTTTTCCCTGCACTCTCTTCTAGTATTTTTATAGTTTCATTTCTTGAGTTCAAATCTTGTATCCAATGAGAATCTATCTTTGTTAATGGTGAAATGTGTGGGTCCAGTTTCAGTCTTCTATAGATTGCCAGCCAGTTTACCCAGCACCATTTGTTAAATAAGGAGTCTTTTCCCCACTGAATGTTTTTGATAGGCTTATCAATGATCAAATGACAATAAGTAGCTGGGTCATCTCTTGGTTCTCTATTATGTTCTATACATCCTCCTCTCTGTTTTTGTTCCAGTACCACGCTGTTTTGATTACTATAGGTTTATAGTATAGTCTAAGGTCTGGTAACATGATACCTCCTGATTTGTTTTTATTTATGAGTAATGTCTTGGCTAATTGCAGTTTTTTCAGATTCCATATAAAATGAAGTATTGTTTTCTCGAGGTCTTTTTTTTTTTTTTTTTTGAGACAGAGCCTCAAGCTGTCATCCTGGGTAGAGTGCCATGGCATCACAACTCACAGAAACTTCCAGCTCCTGGATTTAAGCGATTCTCTTGCCTCAGCTTCCCTGGGTGCTGGGACCACAGGTGCCTGCCACAACACCCGGCTATTTTTTGGTTGCAGTTGTCATTGTTTGGCAGGCCCAGGCTGGATTCAAACCTGTCAGCTCTGGTGTATGTGACTGATGCCTTAGCCACTTGAGGCACAGGCAGACCTAGAGGTCTTTAAAGTATGACAGTTGTAATTTAATAGGGATTGCATCAAAATTGTATATTGCTTTGGGTAGTATGGACATTTTAACAATATTGATTCTTCCCAGCCATGAGCATGGTATGTTTTTCCATTTGTTAACATCTTCAGCTATTTCTTATCTCAGAGTTTCATAGTTCACATCCTTTTTTAGGTAAACTCCCAAATATTTCATCTTCTTTGGCACTACTGTAAAAGGAATAGAGTCCTTGACTTTTTTCAGCTTTACTATTGGTATATATAAGGCTACAGATTTGTGAGTATTGATTTTGTAACCTGAGATGCTGCTGTATTCCTTGATCACTTCTAAGAGTTTTGTCTAAGTGCTTTTTATATCCACAAAAGATTGGATTTCTCTATTAATTTTGAAGCTTAGTTCAGCAGGATACAGAGTTCTGAGCTGAAAATTGTTTTGTTTAAAAATGTTGAAGGTGGATGGTCATGCTCTTTTGGCTTGGAAGGTTTCAATTGAAAAGCCTGCTATCTTTTTAATGGGTCTACTTCTATAGGCCAGTTGGTGCTTACTCCTGGCTGCTTACAGATTTTTTTTTCATTCATGTTGACTTTGGTCAGGTTCATTACAATGTGTCTTGGAGAGGCTCCGTTTGATTTGCAAGGACCTGCGGTTCGATATCCATCTGAAAGCAGTGCGTTGGGGTCTTTAGTAAAACTTGGAGAGTTTTTATTTATGATAGTCTTCAGTAGGGCTTCTATTTCTTTGGGACAATCTTATTCCCCTTCAGGAATCCCTAATCTGAATGTTTGAATGCTTCGTGGAGTCCTGTAGTTCTCTAATCGCCTGTTCTGCTTTCTCTCTCTTCTTTTCTGCCTCTTTACCTGAGTTAATGTGAAAACTTTATCCTCTAGTTCTGAGATTCCTTCTTCTTCCTGGTCTAACCTATTTTTGATACTTTCTTTTGCATCTTTACATTCCCTGACTGTGTCCTTCATTTTCTTAAGCTCCACCATATCCTTTCTATATTCTACAGATCTCTTGTTTGACTTTTGGTTCTGTCTTTTCATTTTCTTGTCCATTCCTTTTATTGTCTTTATCATCCATATTTTAAATTCTCTTTCTGTCAAGTCCATTAATTGTTTATAGGTAGAGTCTTCTGCAGTAGCTGTTTCATGGTTGCTTGGGGGAGTTCCTCTGTTTTGGTTTTTCATGTTTTCCAAATTTTTCGGTTAGTTCCTCCTCATGTGTTCTTTGTTCTTGTTCACCTCCTTGTTCTCCTTTTTCCTTCTCATTGCTTCCTTTGTTTCAAGCAGAAGTCCTTGCTCTTGATGACAGTATGTTACAATATATCAGCTGGAAACCAGGAGGCACTGTGGTTTTTTAGGAGATAGAGTGCACAGCTAGCAACCTCTGAGGTCCTTATTGCAAACTGAGTTGCCTTAGGTGATCCTTGATTATTTCCTCAGCATTCAGAACCTGCCAGGTTGGGATGTTAAAGCTGACAAGAATCCTTCAAGGGCAGGTTTCATAGTGCCCTCTGATTCCAGTTCCTGTTGCATGCAGGAGTCCCTCAGCCTGTCCCAAGAGTGGAGTTCTGATCCCAGCAGGTGGAATTAAGATGCCTACGCTTTATGTTCCTGGTAAGACCTTCTCATGACCTTCCTGCAATGGCAGCCCCCTTGCCTCTGAGATCTTCCCATTATTACTGCCTTGTCAGCCACCAAACCTACAGCAAATCCACTCCAACTAGCATTCACATCTAATTGCTGTATGCTGTTTGAGTATACCTAGTCTTCCAAGGTTTTCACTCAATGCACAGTTTTTCCAGCAACTGAAAACTCCAGAAAGGCTTCCTTCAGTACTGGACCTCTGTGGGGGACCAGCCGATTCCAGGTAGTCAAATTCATTTGCCTAATTCATCAGATTTCCACCACTCTGGATCATACACTGTATCTGGTTCACCACCTCTTTTCTGTGCTCCCTAAGCTATGACTCTTGGTAAGGTCCCCATGCCAATTATGGCTGGGTTCTCTCTTTTCCCTAGTCATTCTTAGAGAACTCAGCCAAACAGTCCTTCTGGTCTGCCATCTTACTTTGCCTCCAATACATTGAATTTTTGAACAAAATAAAAGTCTTGTATTTTCTTCCAATGCATGGCATTTAAAAACAGGATTTAATGCCTATTTCCTAGCAATGTGAACTGGAAAACTGTCTTAAAATCTTTATTCTTCAATTTTCTCATCTGTAAAATGAAGACAATATATATTCAGTGGTAATAAAAAAATTATATGACATTTCAAAGCTTTAGGACAGTGACTGGAACCTTGTAGCACTCAATATAAATTACAATTTTTATTATTGCTTATGGGGAAATCATCAACTCTATGTTACTTGACCACTGAAAATTTGAATAACTAATTTATGCAATTGCAAAAAAAAAATTTAGGACATCTAGAATAGCTTAAAGTAGAAATGTAAAAAGGAAAACAGATGGGCAATATCCAGAAAGAAAATTTTGCTCAGTATTACCATCTGCTTCTCTCTGCCTGCATGCTTTGCAGTAATATAAATTTTCAAACAGCCAAGTAATATAATCCTCAATCTAGTTTAATTTGTGTTTGCACTTCATTGGCTACTGGCAAGGGAATGGTTAGATTCAGATTTGATGATAATGCCACATAGTCCTCATGTTTATCCCATGAGAGGCAAAGCTGTACAAAAGATTAAAAGTAGAAGGAGGCAATTATTCTCCTTATTAATCAATTCTAGACACATTTGGCAGCTTTTCTCTTGCAACAGAAATACTATTGAAATAAAGGTGGTAGAGACTCTTTTCAAAAGTGTTATTTTAATTGAAAGCATCAAACTCCCTTTAGTAGGGCATAACCTTCTTTGCCCAAAAATGTGTTAAGATTAGTGTTTTTCATTTGAAAATTACATAGTTTTTCTAAAAGCACCACCATTATTCATTCTCTCATTACTTTTTTAAAGCATGCTTATTCAGTAGAAATAAATAGAAGCTTATTTGATTTGGGAATTAAAGAATAATGCATTTTTCTCTTAATGGAAGAAGTTAGTATTATTTTGATTTCTTTTAATAAATGCCCATTCATGTAGATTCAGATAAGAAATCAGATGAAGGTTTTTTAAAGGCAAGACTAAAATAAATCTTCTATATTGAGTAAGCAGGAACCAGTTTTTATAGAAATAAAATTAGTGATTATGTCTATAGATTACTAGATCCGATGTTCATTTTTCTGTTTTAATAAGCCAATTCAAGCAATTCAAGAGTATTTTTTGCCTACTTTTAATCAGAAGAGGAAAGTAGGCCAAATTCTTTTTTTCTCCTTTCTTCTGGATGATTCTTTGTATTTGTAGGGATAGGAATGCTCTACTGAAATCAACAGTCTCAAAGTCCCAAGATCTTACAAAGCCAAATATTTATGTCTTACACTATATGTCACTTAAAGTTTCATGGACTGGACTGATGGTAGTGGCTTCTTTAGACCATTGCTAGTCCCATGACAGAGTAGAGGACAAGCATGATGAAGTACACAGAAATGACACATATCACATTTCTTTTACCGGTCCAAACAAGTACATGGCAAGCTGGAGTTCAATACAGTGGAGAATTGTTATGTCCCAGTGTTAGGGTGAGTGAACATCTCTTGCAACATTTATCACAAATATAACTAAAAGAAGGCCTTGTCTAATCCCCCACAGAACAACATCTGAAAAATGGGGAGAGAGGAGAATTTTAATCGTGTAAAGTTGGTAATTGTTCTAGTATGAGAAGAGGAGAAAAATTCAAATAAAAGTAAAATATTGAAATTGACATTTTACCCTGAATATTGCCTCTAGCTACCCCCAAATGACTCTTTTTAAAAGTGTGTTGAGATTATATTTCCTGACATGAGCAAGGTGCTTGAATTTTTTGAGGACAAATAACTTAAAAGTAAGAGAGTCTGTCAAATCATTTTCTTTCTCAATAGCTCTTTTAATGTAAATATTCTTTCAGTTGAAAATGTCTGTAGCACTATACTAGTTATAATGAATGTACAAATACTTTATAATTCTTTCTATATTCCTTTTCATAATTTTTGCCTCCATGTAGATCATGGATATACTTCAATCCTAAATGAATTAGAGTATGATTTAAGGTAAAACAGGTTGGTAAGATATTTGTATTCTAAAGAATATTATCTGACATTTAAGATATGAATGTCTACCCTATTTTATCCTTCAGAGGCGTGCTGATTCATGGAACCATTGTATAT
The DNA here is from genome assembly GCA_963574575.1 of Galagoides demidoff. Lineage (NCBI taxonomy): Eukaryota > Metazoa > Chordata > Mammalia > Primates > Galagidae > Galagoides > Galagoides demidoff. The sequence continues at coordinate 110,470 of CAUYQV010027973.1, read as the reverse complement.
TCTGAAACCTCTAAGTCAAGGTTATAGAAAACATTTTATGTTCCATGTAAGGGCTTTAAGTTTATCTACTGCAGAAGTTTTGTAAAAATTTCTGAAAGGAACACATTTCTTTTAAAATTGTAGAAGCTCTTTTACAGTATGTTTTATCAATTATATTAAAATAGGGGTTCAATAATTATTCTTTGAAAAGTTTTCATCTCTTTATGGCAGATTATACTTTATTACAAATTTAAATCTTTACTTACTCTTCTGTTATACCCCTGCCTTTCTCAGCATCTTTTCTTTTTTTTTCTTTTATGTTATTTTATTTATTTATTTATTTTTTTGAGACAGTCTCACTTTGTTGCCCTTGGTAGAGTGCTGTGCTGTCACAGCTCACGGCAACCTCAAACTCTTGGAATTAAGCGATTCTTTTGCCTCAGCCTCCTGAGTAGCTGGGACTCCAGATGCCCACCACAGTGCATGGCTATTTTTAGAGACAAGTTCTCTCTTGCTCAGGCTGGTCTTGAACTCTTGAGCTTGCCTCTGCTTCCCAGAGTTCTATTATTACAGGCATGAGCCACTGCGCCCAACCTATCCTGTGTTTTCTCTATGAGAGGAGAAATGAATTATCTGGTTGATAATTACCTGGTGTAAGCTGTGACTGTTCTATTTTTGGCATTTGCCTGCTTCCTTAGGTCCTCAATTCCATAAATAAGTTCTCTCTGAGTGGGGCTCTGAGGCAGAGTAGGGGATGGTACTGGTGGTTTTCCAGAATTGACTTCAAGTCACGGGTGACAGTTTTACCCGAGTTTTAGTGTTGAAAACTTTCATGGCTACATGCTCCAATAATGCTATCGAATATACTGATTTTTGATTTTTCTTCTGCTTGGCTTCTTTCTCTATCTTTTAATTGATTGTGAATTCAGGCTAAGACTAAGTTCTTCCTCTTTAGACACTAAACATCTAATCCTCCTTCAAGTAGCCCCATCCTTTGTTCATGGCTGCAGATGAACTAGTCTGTGTCTCCTCCATAGTCCATCCAGCTTTCCTATTAATTCTTTTGGTTGAAATGGAATTAGTACTGATGGGTCTATGAAACTATATTTCCAGACAAATCCATGTATTTTTTGATGTGTTCACAGGTTAAAGAAGATGCTAATATGTTAGTTGTATGTGCTGCTTATGTTTTTCAAGCTTCTGTTTATCTTTTCATTTTTATTTATAATTTTTGACATACTAAAATTTTGAAATTTACCAATGAAGGCTATATTCATTTTTACCTTTTTCTGTTTCTATCTTCTTCTATTCTGAGAGCTGAACATGTTCCTGTAGATTGTCAGGGTTTGAATTTAAAATAGGTTATTTAAGAATCACTACATGGATGCATGCATATTATTTTGAAAGCTTTAAATTATACAGAAACATATTTATTAGCACATAAAGATTCACTATTAGTAACATCCTTCCATGTAACCATTAGTGACAATTTAGTGCATATGGATCTACTTTTAATGTTAAAATACATATTGTTTAGTAACTTAATAGTATATCCAGGTGAAATTTTCATTCCTGTTGATCTATTTCTTTTTGATAATTGCATAATATTCTACAGAAAAAAGATGATAATTTATTTAATCATTTCCCAATTCATGGACTCTACATGTATGTTGACCACCAAGGAACTATAGCAAACTGGTCAACATGCGGAGGTGGTCAGTATAAGGAACTAGGCTTTCTGTGCTGACATGTACATGTGGTGCATGTCTGGTCTATGAAAATTAGGTCAACTTAAGAAGGCAGTGAAGGTAGGGAGGCGGTCACCTATATACGATCTACTGTATTTACTATTGCAGACACTCCTGAAATGGTCATCCTTATACTTAGTGCTTTTTACTTACTTTTGTAAGTCTAGGCTCTCTTCTCTGAGCTCCTAAAAAAGGCTCATGTTCTTTAAAGCAGTGCTATTACGTTAACAGTGCATAAAATATGACTGTGGCATGTTACTCTCAACACCTGTGTACCTTTGAAATGAGAGCACCAACAAAAACAGAAAAAGGTACTTGGGGACATAGTGAGCACTGCACAGGTAAAAGAGCTCTGTGTTGGTAGGCTTTCACACTGGATACTAAAAACGTAAATATCACTACATAGAAATGCTGGTAAAAGCAGGGCTGGTAGTGTTGGAAGAGTGTATTTACAGCAGAGCTGTGAACTGGGTGGAGGTTATTAAGGTGGGCAGAGGTAGCCTTGGAGTCTGCCATGCAGTGAGTGTAACATAAGCCTGAGGGTGACCTACTGTGGGAAAGCCTGGGTGCGGGAGCTGCCCTTAATGGAGTCTTGATACTAGTGCATCAGGCCGACTCTGGATCTTTTTCCTTTCATGCTAAAGGTTTTACTTCTACAGACTTTCATGATTGCCCGCTTCCTTTGCCTGGAAAATGTCATGTATAAATCTACACAACTTCTGATCCATATTTGCATTCATGACCCTATTTATGAATCATGTATAATTAATTCAAATTAAAGAAACATGGGCTTAGGTAAAACAGACTATTTTTACGAAACATTTGTTTGTACAGGTGGAATAAATGGGTCAAAGGGAATCAGTGTTTTCAATGTTGCATATTAAATTGTTACCATTGTTTTAGGAAACAATTAGGCAGAATATCTGTTTTCCTATATTTTCCTAAGCACTAACCAGGACTAACCTTTCAATTTTATTCGACCATTTTATGTCACCCTTAGAGTGAAGATGGGTATTTTGTTATTGAAATAATACCTTATCAAAGTAGTTGAGCAATTTTTATGTCTTTTTTCCCCTGGTTCTATGTTGGTTCTTGTAAATTATTTGTTAGTATTTTTTTGCTACTTTTATATCGGGTTGTTTGCTTTCTTCCTAGTAGCTCATAAAAACTTTAAAAAATGAATGTACATAAACCACGTCCTCATTAAATATTGAAAAAATTCCTCACAGTCTTTGGTCTGTAATTTACATGCTCTTTCTTTCCAGAGAAAGAATGTTTTTCTGTGGTCAGTTCTGCTGATTTTTGTCTTGTGGTTTGGAGCACTATGATTTTTTTTACGAAGAACTTTACTACCCCAATATGGTTCCCATATTCTATCGCATTTCAATCACGTTTTTGCTAGTGTATTAAAATTTGAATCCATTTGGTATTCCTTTTAATGTCAGGTATGTAGTAGAAACCTAATTTTCTCTTTTCTTCAATTGATAATGGTCAAAGTGATATCCTCTCTCTACGAATTCCTGAGTACCGTACTTATGCACGTAAACACAGTGGAACTTCCATAGTTGACCACCTCCCTATAGTGGCCATCCAGTTAAGTTGACCGAATTTCATAGACTGGACATGCACCACATGTACGTCTTAGTACAGTCGACCACCCCTCTATGTTGACCGGTTTGCGACAGCCCCTTGTGGGGTTTACTTAGGGAAGTTCTACTGTTAAATTGGTGTATTTTTAAATTGCTAAAGTGTTAATATCTTTTCTACTTCTTTTTCTTTTTTTAATAACTTTTTTTTTTTTTTTTAGCTATCTGAAAGCATTGGGAGAAAAAAATAGAAAAGTGAAAAAGACTTTTGCCTCGATCAAACTTGAGGCGGGCTCTGGCGAACCCTCTTCTCAGCAAGGTCTTGACCCTGGACTTCCATGTCAGTCCTTGCAGGGTGCAGTTTTAGCAAGGATCCTGCTAAGTTAATTTAGAGAGAATCCCCCCAACCCTGATGTCTTCTCATAGAAGTTTCCATCCACTGACCCTCACATCCTACTCCTTGGCTATAAATCCTCACTTGTTCTTGTTGCATTTAGAATTGAGCCCAATCTCTTTTCCCTGCCGTAATAGCCTTGACATGTAGAGAGATCATCTTCAATAAAGTCTTCCTTATCTTTTTAACAAGTATGGGATAGTTTTTCTTTAACAAAAGTCAGTTTTCAATATTTCATAAATAATTCTTCTAGGATTTAATTAGTATTGATTAATTTTAAGACTAACGACATGTAATATTTGATTCTTTCTTCCAGGCACTTACTCTGTGTGTGGTCTTTCAAAAGGTCTGCAGGTCTTTTTTTAAATGCCTATTAAAAGATTATTATTTTATTTTTATTGGTCTAGGATATATGCATACAAACACAAATGTGTAGTATTAAGCTTTAGTAACCTCAGAAGTATAAGTATGAAAAACTTATAAAACATATCATTGAGAAATTTATTTAAATTTCTTTTTTTCTGAGACAGTGTCTCCAGCTGTCACCCTGGGTAGAGTGCTGTGGCACCATACCTCACAGCAATCTCAAACTCTTGGGTTCAAGAAATCTTCTTGCCTCAACCTCCTAAGTAGCTGGGACTATAGGTGAACTCTACAATGCTTGGCTAGTTTTTCTATTTTTTAGTAGAGAATTTTCAATAGTACAATGAAATCGATCTATATAGCTTTTCTAAAAAGTGATACAAGATGAATATATTTCTTTAGAGTATTTCTCAGACTGGTCTTGAACTCCTTAGCTCTGGCAATCTACCTGCCTAGGTCTCCCAGAGTTCTAGGATTATCTGAGTGAGCCACCAAGTTCTGTCTATTTAAATTTCTTTACATTTCTTTACTTTTGAGATTTGAATAATAAATTTTTCAATCTTTTTTAGTTAATGTTTGCCATCTTCAACTGGAAAGACTAAAACGAAATTAAAAATTAAAAATTTATGTCCAGTAAAAAATTAAATACATGTATAGGAAATATAAACAAATAAACTTTGAAATGATTGTTGAGGTAGGTTTATAGAATTTATAAAAAGGAACATGATTTCAAAGTAGATGGAGGGCAAAGGCCTTTATTGGCTTTTTATTCTGAAAATAAGACTAAAATTATAAAAGCAAATATTTTTCTTATTTTATAAAAATAAGAGATACCATTCTAACTGCTCTTAATTTTGGCATAGTTAGAGAACGATTTCAGAGTGTTTTGCTGTAAACTTTTCTGACAAAATTAAATAAAACATGATATGAAATCATTTAACTTTTGCAACGAGGCCCTAAAACAGGTCATTTTTTCTAAGGATACAAGCTCCATTTGCTAAACACTTTGATCTTAAAACCTCATTTTAAAACATTAAAATTCTCACTTGAAACATTCATCTTATTACTTTCCTTCTTCATTTTCTGTTTTTAATTGCTAACTGGACTAATTTCAAACAGTCTGGTTTATGCCTTGCGTAGTTAGTTCCCAAGGTCATTTTCAGCGATTTCATGCAGTGCTGTAGTTTTTGCATAATTTTCATTTTCATATTGCAAATGATTCATGCAGTATTTTTACTGTATTATTATAGGTAATTTTTGATAATTCATAAGACACTGATAATAATTTAATGTGACACACAGGGATTGATGCTTAAGTTTGGGAACTAATTTTAAAACTGAGTTAAAACTGAAATAGACTGTGTTAATGTTATAATAATATAATAGTGACTCAATTTTCTCATTAACTTTGCATCTATAGGGACTCAGGTAACATTTACTCAGGTAATCATCATACCATTTTATCATGCAAATATTATTATCCTGTTTATTTTTAGCCAACTTCCTTTTTTCTGCATGTTATATATTAAATATCTTTCCACGTCAGGACCTATACATATATTTTATTCTTTGAACCTGGTGCATATGGATTGTCTAGTTCTTTGCTGGTAGACATTTAGGAGACTTCTGAATTTTCAATGGTAAAATGACATTGAGATATATATACATATAGCTTTTTAAAAAGTGATACGAGAGGTATATCTTTCTCTCGAATATATAAAAAGTGTACTTGCTGAGTTAAGTATTTTATATTTAAGTATATTCTATCAATTTGTGCTCCTTAATGTATCAGTCAGTTATGCATTTTTAGAGATTGTATATGAATATCCCAAATTATGCTTTGTCTAAAATTTGAAAGTTTCAACGTCTTGGTTTTGTTTTTTTTTTTGCTAACCTGACCAATGAAAACATGACGTTTTATTGCTTCGAGTTGTATTTGCTTACTAACTGGCAAGGTTGAGGACATTTTGCTACGTGTCTTGCTCTCCACATTTTCCCTTTTGTGTTTGCCCATTGAATTCGTTGTCTTCTTTTGTTCATTTCTAAGAGTATTTTTTAAATTCTAGGTACTACAATTTTATCTTTTATACATGTTTTATGCACTTTCTAGTTATCTGTTGCTTATGTGTTACTTCTATTTGTTATAATGATGATATTGATTATGAATTTTTAATTTGAGGATATTAAGAAGGATTCCCCTATTGCTGACATTGTTTTCTTCTAATGTGTTTGTGATTTTATTTTATTTTTATTTTTATTTTTTGAGACAGAGCCTCAAGCTGTCCCCTTGAGGGTGCTATGGCATCACAGCTCACAGTAACCTTCAACTCCTAGACTCAAGCGAGTGCTATGGCATCACAGCTCACAGTAACCTTCAACTCCTAGACTCAAGGGAGTCTCCTGCCTCAGCCTCCCAAGTAGCTGGGATCATAGGCACCCACCACAACGCCCAGCTATTTTTTTTTTGGTTGCAGCTGTCATTGCTGTTTGGTGGGCCTGGGCTGGATTCAAACCTGCCACCTTAGGTGTATGTGGCTGGCACCTTAGCCACTTGAGCCACAGGCACTGAGCCTGTGATTTTATTTTTAACAATTTTAACATTGGACTTAACTTAGCATTAAGTTAAGTTAAGTTTACACTAGCTTCTTAACTGGAAATTTGATTATGTGAAAAGTGTGAAGCATGGAAATACTGTGGGATCTGTCTTTAAAATATACCTAGTATCTGCTTTAGATTGATAGGCCTGCAATTCCTGATCCTTCTCTAATGTATGAATGCATCTTCTCTCCTGCCTCCTGTTCGGGGATTCTTGTATTGTCACTGAGTTTCAAAACACAGGCCACAAACCTCTCAAAAGTGTAAGAGACAAATTCCCAAATGGTGAACTTTGACAAGAGGAGTGTGGGGGTCAGTGGATAAATTCCTTTCTTTTCCCTTTTCCTCATTTTGGAGGCAGAGTAGTTTCATGCGATTTCTCTGATAGTCTTGCATGACTGAGGATGCAACTTGCTACATATTTGTGTCCAACTGGGAATGCACTTCCTGGGATTGTCCTTCCTTGGAATTATACTTCCTAATAAAATGTTAGAACAACTGTCTTTCCTTTAGGGTCATTTTCTGTAGCACTATGACTAAATCAAGTCTTTCCGCAAATGTCACACTTTCTCTGAAGCCCATCCCAGTCACCCATTCTCAGGCCCATCCCACATCTCCTTGACCCTTGCATTTATTATTATCTACTGTATAATTCACTTAATTATTGTGATTATTATTTTTATCTGCCCTTCTTCTCTAGAATAAAATCTTTAAGGTTATGGAGAAACAAAGCTCTTTTTCTGCTTCATTGACTAGCATCTAGAACAATGCCTGGCACACGATAGTCCCTCAGTGAACATTAATTGAATGAACTGAAAGTATGATGAGGGCTGGCATGAATGCTACTGGCTGAACATCACCACCATTGCCACTACAACACACTTAACATTGTCTCTGCTTCTGTATATTACCAGTTGTGGGTTAGAAGGCCTGCTTGGGTGGGAACATTTGATTGGCCATGATCAACACTCTTGACCTCATTGGCAACCAAAAGAGCTATTTGCCTTCGGATGAGAAGGCCCATCTTTCTATTAAGAATCAAGTAATAGTGGGTTCCCCAAAGAAAGACTAGCCAAAAGAACAAAAAAACCCACTTATCCTTATAGGATCACATTAGATTTATAAATTAATTTTGGAGGGATTCTATAATGTTAAATCTTCTTAGGAGTATAGAATAACCTTCTATTTACTTAGGTCACCCATTTTCTTAATTGTTTGGGATTCATTGAGGGTATAAAGGATTAGGTTACACTGATTGTGGTTGTTAGATAAAGTCCCTCTTGTAATTGTGTCCTACCCCCCAAGAGGTGTGCCATACACTGTAATTCCCTATCCTCTCACTCCTCCTCCTCCCCCTGCCTCATCCCTTATTCTCCCACCCCCTCATATTAGATCATCTATTGCCTTCATATTAGAATAGAGTACAATGGATTTTTGCTCTCCCTTCTTGTGATGCTTTACTAAGAAGAATGTATTCCACCTCCATCCAGGTTAATACAAAAGATGTAAAGTCTTCATCATTTTTTAATGGCTGAATAGTATTCCATGGAACACATATACCACAGCTTGTTAATCTATTTCTGGTTTTCTGGGCATTTATGCTGTTGCCACATTTTGATGATTGTAAATTGAGCTGCCATAAACAGTCTAGTACAAATGTCCTTATGATAAAGAATTTTTTTTCTTCTGGGTAGATGGCTTGTAATGGGATTGCAAGATCAAATGGGAGGTCTAATTTGAGTTCTTTGAGGATTCGCTATACTTCCTTCCAAAAAGGTTGTGTTACTTTGCAGTCCCACCAGCAGTGTAAAAGTGTTCCCTTCTCTCCACATCCTTGCCAGCATCTGCACCTTTGAGACTTTGATGTGGGCTATTCTTACTGGGATTAGGTGATATCTCAGGGTGGTTTTGATTTGTGTTTCTGAGCTGATTAGGGACAATGAGCATTTTTTCAAATGTTTGTTAGCCATTCATCTGTCTTCATCAAAGAAGAGTCTGTTCATATCTCTTGCCCAGAGGTAGATGGAATTGTTTACTCTTTTTCTGTTGATTAATTTGAATTCTGTGTAGATTCTAGTTATCAATCCTTTGTCAGATTGATACCCTGAAAATATTTTTTCCAATTCTGAAGGTTGTCATTTTGCTTTACTTGTTGTGTCCTTAGCTGTACAGAAGCTTTTCAGCTTAATTATGTCTGGTCTATTAATTTTTGTTGTGGCGGTGACTGCTAAAGTCTTTGTCATAAAATGTTTCCCCAGTCCAACATCATCAAGAGTTTTTCCCCACACATTCTTCTAAGATTTTTATTGTTTCACGTCTTAGATTTAAGTCTCTTATCAATCTTGAGTCAATTTTTGTAAGGGATGACAAGTCAAATTCCAGTCTTTTACATGTGGTTATCCAGTTCTCCTAGCACCATTTGTTAAATAGGGTCTTTTCCCCCACTGTATGCTTTTGTTTGGTTTATCAAAGATCAGATTGTAAGTAGAGACTGGTTTCATCTCTTGGTTTTCTATTCTGTTCCATATATCTATGTCTCTATTTTTGTGCCAATACCATGCTGTTTTGATTACTGTGGACTTGGAATATAGCCTGAAATCTGGTAGGGTGATGCCTCCAACTTTGTTTTTAATGCTAAGAATAGCCTTAGCTATACAGGTTTTTTCCTGGTTCCATACAAATGGAGTTATTGTCTTCTGCAATTTTTTTTTCTTAGGGTTTCATAATTCTCTTTGAAAAGATCTTTCTCCTCTTTTGTTAGGTGTATTCTTAAGTATTTCATTTTATTTGAAGCTACTGGGTCACTCTTTTTATGTTATTTAAATCTTGTAGAAATATTTTGCATGTTGGCCTTATGCATTTTTTGTTATTATTAGTTAGAATTTTTCAAAACTAATATGAATAGACTCTCTTTTTTAATTGATTGTGTCTGGTATATACCACAGATATTGTTTTTTTGCTTCTACAATAACTTTGTACATATATTCCTTGTCATACTCATTATCATTTTAAAAATATTTTTTCATGTTTTGCATTTAATCATTAAATTTATTTGGGATTTTATGTATGATATTGAGTAAAGATCTAATTCACTTTTAATTTTTCCAATTACTTACTGAATTGTCTAAGGCACTCTAAGGCATTACGGTTGATATTCCTTTTTTTCTTCTCATTAATTTGTGATGCAAATGAACATAAACTAAATTATTTTGTTTCTAGGCTAGCTATATTTTCTAATTATTCCTTCCACACTCATTTCTCAACTTCATAAAGAAACCTATTCCCTTGACTATGTACTCTGTTCATGAAATGACTGTGAAATGCTTTCATAAGAGCTAAAAATAACCATCTGGACATCTCCAATGGTAATAACTTAACATATCTAACTCACACCTGGCTGTCTTCCTCTATTTCCTATCTCAGTTCTTAACACTGCCAGACAGCCAGTTGCTCCAGCCAGAAACTTTAGAATAATCCTTAAATCCCCACATCCGGTTGGTTAGCAAGTCTTGTGAATTCACTGTCCCAAACAGTGTCAAAATATTTCTCTCCTCTTTACTAACACCACTGTATTCACTGGAGTCCTGTCCTTTGTCAGATTTCAGCCTGAATGTTCCCTGACACCCTCCTTAAATTAGAAGGCTTCACCTTACAGTTGCTATTAGAGCACCTTGAGTGTTTCCTTTATAAATGATGTAACAACTTGTAATGATTCATTCAAGTTTTTTACTAATTTATTATTTGTCTCTGCACTAGAATGTAGATGGTATGACAGTAAGGACTTATCTGTCTTGTTTTCTGTAGTAACCATAGTTTTTAGTGTATAGAGATTCTCCCACTATTAATCTATAATTCAATGTAATCGCAGTCTGACTCCTTACTGGTTTTTTTTTTTCTTGGTAGAAATATAAGTGTATTTGAAAAATTATGTGGATCTTAGAATAATAAACATATGCCAAAACCTACATGATCAACTCCAACCTGGTCAGCTCTGGTGGGGAGAGGGGAGAAGAAAAGAAAAAGAAAATTAAACATTTTCTTAGCTTTTGGGTATTTATTCAAAGGAGTGAAAAATGATGTCTATGCAAAAACCTGCAGACAGATATTTATAGCAGCTATATTTATAATGGCCCAAACTTAGAAGCAACCAAGATATCCTTTGGTATGTGTAGGTGAATGGGTAAGTAACTGGTACATCCAAACATCAGAGAAACTTATATGCATATTGCTAAGTAATAGAAGCCAGTCTGAAAAGGCTGCTCGCTCTATGATGCCACCTATAGGACGTATGGAAAATGCAAGACTAAAGAGAGTAATACGATTAGTGATTGCTAGGGTTTGAGGTAGAAGATGAGAGGAGGGATGAAGAAGTAGAGTACAGAGGAATCTTAGGGCATGAAATTACTCTGTGTAACACTATAATGATGGATATTGATCATTATAAATTTGTCCAAATAAAATGTACAACACTAAGATTGAATCCTAATGTAAACTGTGAAGTCTGAGTGATAAGATGTGTCTGTGTAGGTTCATCAAATATAACAAATGTACCACTCTGAGGGGGGATGTTGTTAGTGGGGGATGCTGTGTGTATGCCTGTTGGAGGTGAGAGTGTATGGGAAATCTCTGTTTTGTTCTGTTCAACTTATAAAGCAGTTCTAAAAAATACAGTCTACTGAAAATAAAAACTAAAATGTTCACCTTCATTAATAAATAAAAGAAATTTTGACCTAAAAATCCGATGAAAATTCAAAGCACTTAAAATAATCAAAAGAATTTTTTTTACCTAGAACAAGATTGTGGGGTTTATGTTATTTAATTTTGAGATTTTCTGGAAAGCTATGCTAATAAAGACTGTGATAGTAACATAAGGATATATATAAAAGTATATATGTCAATAGAAAAAGAGTCCAAAAATAGACCCACATGTGGTCAATTGATTTGTGAAAAAGGAGCCAAGGTAATCAGATAAGGAAATGATATCTTTCTTAACAAATGGTACTGAAGTGAATGGACATCTGTATGAAAAGGAGAAATTGAAATCTTTCACCTAAGGCTTTACTTCACAACAAACATCAAAATGTACTTGAAATAAATCAGACACCTAAATGTAGAAGCAAAGACTATACAATATCCAGGTAAAAAAGGAAGAAAAAAAATTTTTTTTTTTTTTTTTGAGACAGAGTCCCAAGATTTGGCCCTGGGTAGAGTTCCATGGCATCACAGTTCACAGCAAGCTCAAACTCTTGGGCTTAAGCAATTCTCTTGCCTCAGCCTACCAAGTATCTGGGACTACAGGTGCCCACAATGCCCAGCTATTTTTTTGTTACAGTTGTCGTTGTTGTTTAGCTGACCTGGGCCGGGTTCGAACCCGCCAGCCTTGGTATAGATGGCCAGCGCCCTACCCACTGAACTACAGGCACCATACAAGAGGAAAAAATTAAAGAAGATGATGTTTCTAACTTTAATGTAAAGAATGATTTCTGAAAAGGGCAAAAAATGTTCAAGATAAACGAAAAATTAATAAACTGGACTTAAACAGAATTAAATACTTTTGCCCTAGAAGGCTGTCCATAAAACAAAATCAAGCCACAGATTCAAAATGATATGTACTATATTGAATATATTTGGCAAAGGGCTTTTCTCTAGATTATGTACTTAAATCTTATAATAATGAGTTATGCATCAATAATAATATGGCAAACACAGCCAATAGGAAAAATGAGTGAACATTTCACAAAAGAAGATATACAAATGCCCATTAACCACATGAAAGCAAAATAACATCACACATCCTCTAGAGTGGCTAAAATGAAATAATAGTAGGTGTTGATAAAGAGATGGAGCATCTGGAACTCTCTCTCTCATAAGGCTTGGGAGGGAGATATAAAATGATACAACCATATAGAAAAAATGGCTTCACAGTTTTTTATAGTTAATTATGTAGCTTCTAAATAACCTGATAATATCTCTCCTAGGCATTGAGAAATAGAAACAGGTCTTTCCAAAGTCATAGCAGTTTTATTCTTGATAGCTCCAAACTGGAACAGTCAAAATGTATATCAACAGGTGAAAGTGAACTGTGATGTGTCTATACAACAGGATACTATTCAGCAAGGAAAAGAGTGTATTACTGAAGTAAACATTATGACTCGTATGCCTCAAAACCATTTTACTACGTGATAGAAGCCACAAACAAAGGTTACTATTTTATTATTCTATTTATATAAAATCTGAGAATAGCCAAAACTAATCTATAGTGACAGAAATCAGTGGTTTCCTTTTTCTGAGGGTGCACATTGAGGGATTTATTGAAAGGGCAGAAAGAAAACTTTGGGCAATTACAGGAAGGGACTCTAAATTAACTGGGATAACTGTCGGTGATTACACTTAAAAATGTATCAGATGGGCACATTAGTTGTATATAAATTGTACCTTAATTAGGTTTATTTGCAAAAAAAAGTATAGCTTTGATTGTACTCATTTGTATCTTACTTCTGTTTAAATACTTTCTTAATTTTTATCCATATGTGGACTCAAACAATTCTTGATAGTAGAGAAAGCTTAAAGGGGAAAATAACAGAAGCAACATGGTATTTCCATTCCACAGTTAAAGTTAGCAATTCTGACTTTGACTTTCTATTCAGTTGAGATTGCCTAACCAGATTTCTATTCATGGTTGATACCATGACATGGTTACATGAAAATAGTCATTCTTAGCATAGCAATAGGTTTAGAAGCTAAATTTAGGGTGCAGAGGGCTGCTATTAGAGGCACCCACCCACAAAAACACTTAAAAAGTAAAATTTGAGAAAATTAAAGATATTAAAAGTTTTAATTATAATAAATGCTAACATATTGTAAATTTTATTATTTTTATAGTATTATAATAATAAGTAATGTAGTATTTAACTATGCAAACTGGGGCCAAATGCCATTCTACAAAAATCCACATTAAGGCAAAAGGATTATAAAATTTCCTGGTGCTTAATAGAACTAAGGAAGATGGATAATACAGAAAGATAAATTTTTGCTAGTGATTAATCTTATTAGGAAAAAATACCCCTTTTATTTTACTGAAAGGAAATTCATAGATAATATAACTGCAACATAATATTTTAAAAATAAACATAATATCTTATCTATAATATATAAAGAATATTAAATATAAACGCTTGGGTAAAACTACCTCAGCAGGCAAAATAAAATAGAAGTCTGCGCCCATTCCTAAGAGTCACCATCAGTTTAACCAATGGGGTATTATTGTGCTGGTGACTGAAATACCACGCAGAAGTTTAGCAGTGACATGATTTTTTTGCAAGGGCAAACAAATCTTGGTAAACTCCCAAACACAAGGTGCATTCTTTCCTCAATTTATAGATGCACGCTGGAAAATAAGAATCATTAAAAAAAATTATATGCAAACAGACAATATACTTTTTAAATAGATGAAAATTGTTGTTTTTTAAAAAACTTACAGGAACACCCACTGTTTCATCCACAGGTCTGAGAGAGACAATTTGTGGTGGAGGACTGCCCTGTGCACTACGGGACAACTCACCTCTTTGCACATCTGACTCTCCGCAGCCACAGTACAGTGCGTTGGTGCCAGTAGCAGCCCCACCCCATCCCCAAGCAAGCTTCATTCAACCCATTTAGGAGCTGTTTGAAACTTTAAGACCTACTGACCTCGGTGATAACAACAAACAACAATAACAAACCGAAGTAGGAGCTAGCATCTGAACTGCCATGGCAGAAAATAATTGCATAAGCTCTAGTGAATTAAAGGGGGGGGGGGCGGAAAACAACAAAAACCAGAACAGGGTGAGATGAAATTTCGAGTCTGAAAGGGGACCATTGCAAAGGCCTTTATTCCCTTTAAGTAAATGTCTCCTCACTAAACTGAAAGCTTTAATTCTAACCATTATGCTAGAGGCGTAAGGGGAGCTATTTTATTTTGTGTCCCCTTTGTTGCCCTGCCAGCTGCCTACCAAGCACTCAGTCCCCTGGCCCGCAGTGCTGTGTCCCCAGAGGCCACCTTCCCTGCTCAGTCACCCTGGCCTCCGGGAGGATCCTGGCTCAGTGGCGGATCGCTTGGATACACAGCGCTGCGCACAGTTCTGCCAGGCCTTTCTCAAGAGGTAAACGGTCCTAGCTACTTGGATTTCCCACAAATAATGCTTTCCATGTGTATGGATTTTACTGATCCCGAAGTGCTTTCAGATCAATTACTTTCTCTAATTTAAAAGCTCAGATAACAAGTCACACTAAGGAACGACCCCGCCTCGGAGGGAAGGCCTGGCCGAGGAAAGGGGGAGCCTTTAAGGGCCGTCGGTGGGGCCGTGCCCGGGAAGGGGGAGTGTGGAGGAGTGTCCTTTTTCTCCCCCCACCCTCTGGCGGCGGCAGAGCCAAAGCTGGAGGGGGCTGTCTCCTCCTCTTCCCCAGCAGCTGCAGCTCGCTAAGCTCACAAGCCAGGGCCAGGGGACAGGGCGGCAGCGACTCCTCTGGCTCCAGAGAAGTGGATCCGCTCGGGGCCCCAATGATGCCGGGAGCCGCCGGGGTCCTCCTGCTGCTGCTCGCGCGGGCCCTCGGGGAAAGCCAGGCGCAGCGGTCCCAGCAGCAGCGACAGCTGCCGGCACATCAGCAAAGAGGTACAGTCGAGGCACGGGCTGGGGATCACATCCTTTGCCGGGGCCGCGGCTGCTCACTGGTCCTTTCTTCCCAGAGTTTCTGGCTGGGGACCGCTTTCTTGCTTCGCCTTCCTAGAGCGCGCTTTGCAGCAAGGGATTTCCTAAACTCGAAGCAAGTTCACTTCCAACTCCCTCCAGGAGTGCCGGAGAGACTTAACCTCCAGCCAAAGGAAAGGGAGCCCCTGTCATTCTTCAGTCGCTTCTGAGGTCTTACTATCTATCACTCTATGTCTGACAAATTGATTTCTCAAATCTTTCCCAAAGGCATACTTTTTCCAATTGAAAAACAAGACAAACAACCCCCCAAAGTTTCTCCAAATCAGATTCTATCCCTGCAGAGAAAGTTTTCTCAAGCTGCGTGTGGGTCATCTGGGAACTTTATGGAGGATAGTGGAGGCAACATTTTTCTTTTTCTTTCTTTCTTTTTTTTTTATTTTAAAATACTTCATTTCCAAATATTTAAGCAGGATTTTTACCGTATAAAGTAGGTAAGTCTGTGGACTTTAAAAAAATTTTATGGAGATGGTACCTCTAAGCCCTCACCTTTTCCATAAACACATTCTACATCAACGTCCTATTTTATTAGAGGGAAATTTCTCCTCTTGTTTAAATACAGAGGAGACTTCCGTGTCATGTATATTTTAAAACCGCAGTGAACCGATGCGCACTTTAGGGGACTTTGAAAAACAGTTTTATTTGACATACCTTAAATTATTTTTGTCTGAGCGTCTTAGTGCTTATACGCATATCATTTCTGAAACTCTTGAGAGTCTTTGAAGAATTATTGTCATGAATTTTGAAAGAAGCACATATACAGCATTTACAAACACAATTGGTTATACATTATTTCAGCAAATATTTCTGTACGTTGGAAAACTTGTATCCAAGTTAATATTTCCGAAATAAATGAGATATGGTTTCTAATATCAACATGTGTACTCCCAGAGTGCGAAATGTGAAGGTTCAAACCTTTTGAAAGTTTTGACGAGACTCTTCTGCTGAAGTTTTGAGACGCACTTATCCCTCCTCTGGTTAACTGGAATGAAGCCATGTCTGATGCTTCTGGTAGTTATTCTTACAGTCTGCATTTTTAACAGTATTGCACTATTTTTCATCAGGGAGTAAAAAGATACCCTAAAGCTTCTGGCTATAATAATAACTCCCTGATTAAAATTCCTAGAATAAAAATGACCTTGACTTGACTCTATAACTTTTTCTTCTATTTTTGCTTTTCCTTTGTGGAGAGGTAAAATGGGGCCAAAGGGGCTAGCTCAAAAGAAATTTATGAGACAGTGATGTTGAGACACTGACAGCTGAATCTGTCTCAATTATATGTGTTTTCCTGATATATAACACTTTGGTACTGTTAGGCAGCTGTGGAAGAGAGGGGGCTTAGGGGACCAACCTTCTGTTCCCTAGGAATGGGGTGGAAGCTCAGAGAATGCAGAGGAGGGATCAAGTGGGTTGTTTCTCAGATTTTCCCCTAGCCCATGATGCACACCATTTCCCTTTACTCTTCCTTTTAACTGAGGTAAAATTAACACTTGATGTCTGTGGTCCATGCACAGACATGGGGAAGGCAAAAGGAGAGGTTTTACTGCCATTCTGTTAAAGATCGCTCGGATGTTGTATACATAGAGAATTTTATGCAGAATATCTATACCATAGAGTCAACTATAGACGTGTGTTTGCCCTCTAGCCTCTATTACATGTATTGCCTTTGGTCTAGACCTTTGTGATATATTTGGAGGTTAGCTAAAGGGCAAATGGCCTAGACCTGTTAATATTAAAAGTATATGTAAAATACAGAGGGTATTAAAATGCATACTCATTTTAAGAAAGGAAAAAACTGTATTAAAATTGTAATAATCATGTTTGACGTCTGCCAGTACAAGAGGTACTCAACGTGACTGGTATTCATCCTTTGTTATCAGTATATATTACTACTATTTTAATTCAGTTTTTTCTTTCTCAAAATCTGTTTACATGTTTTTGACACCCCCTGTATATTTCATGAAACTTTAAATTTATAAAGTGCTTTATAATTTAAACGCGTCATATATGTGATCTTTTTTCGCTTTCAGCCATTACTGTGCTCAGTGAACAATTTAAAACCTAGGCTTGAGATGGCTGACTTACCTTTACCTAACTGATAAGGATAACTTAACTTTCAACAACTAAAAGCACTCCTAGTGTTGCTTAGGTTGAAATTCCCTTTCTATGGTTCCAGAGTATCTTTCCCTTTACTTTTTCAGGCCATGTTTTCTGTCGAAGTTGTTTCTCTGAAGCATGCTCTCAGGGAGGATCACTGGATATGAACTTGACTGAAGCAATGTTTTCTTGGCTATCCTCAGCTTTTCTGTTTTCGATTATACTAGCACTGACCCTTTCTGACCAAGCACTAATTGTGTAAAAGTTCTGTTTCCCCTTAGAGTATATTGCCAATTTATTAAGACATTGCCATGAACCAATCATTTCTAGATGTTGTATTTGGTTATGAATGTAACCATACTTTTTGTTTAAAAATTTTTCTTCTTAAGGTCTCATGTGGTTTCTATAGCACACTGATTTGTAGTATGAATAGCATTGATTCAGCAAATATGATACTCCAAGGAAATTCTTTAACTAGATATAAGGTTGACAAAAATAGAAAAATGATGTAATTAGAACAATTCTGTATTTCAGCAAGGCAGTGGATAAAATCACTTCTAATATCCCTGTGAATAATATGTAGAAATGGAAGCCTGATGGTAGGTAAATGGCAACTGACTGAAAAATAGTTTCCAAAGAATATTGCATAGTGGCTCAAGGTCAATCTGGAAAGACGTCTCTAACAGGGGGACAGAGGTTTTCTTAAGTTCACCTATCTTGGTAATGACTTGATGGAAAACACAAAATCCAAGCTTATCGGAACTGCAGATGGTCCGAAATTGATTCAAGTGGCTAAGCTGTTTAATAACAGGTTCAGGAATTTTAAAGATTTCTAAAGCCTGGGCCACAAATGAAACATACATGCTTTTATTATTCCTATCCAGACGTCAAATAATTCCATTTGCCCTTCTCTGGAAATTCGTTGTGTCCTTTCTATGTACAGTGATGAGGACAAAGCCGGGGGTGAGAAAGGCCAGTCTGAATTGCAGCAAGCTCAGTGTGACCATAAAGTGTGGCAGGCTGGCAAAGGAGCTTAACTTTCATGGTAAGTGCCTAGAAACAGACTGGTCTCTTGGTTAGCACGCATCCGGCGCCTCATTGCCAAATGGCTGTAAATTCAGAGAACAGTTATGGGTTTGAAAAGATGAGCCCTTTCATTTGAAGAAGGAAAGAATTAGGAGGGGAGGAAGTCATAAGAGAGATCCTCAAATTATAAAAAGGGTTGTTATGTAGAAGAATGCTTTTTGTAAAGGCTGAACTGGCATTTTTAGAAGGATAAGACCATGAAGAAAGTCTGGATTCTTTAAAATGTAGAACACTACTCCTTCTCCCCGCTGCTCCACTCCTCACCTGTCCACATTTTGAGCTGGCGTGAAAGAACTGGGTCCTGTTTGAGCACCTTCCTTCTGGAAATGCCCATGCAGTGGTCAGGGATGTTTCAGGATAGGACGCTGCAGTGAGAGGAAGTTAATACTCACGACATCTCCAGTCCTTCTTTAACTCAAAGATTCTATCAGTATAATCTATTATTTCTGGAGTGCATACTTGTTTTTAATTTCCAAATTCTTAAAAATATATGCATGTGTATGTGTGTGTTTCTAGATGCTTTCTGGGATTTACAATTAAAAACATGTTTGAGACAACCCTCACATGTTTTTGGCAAGAATACTTCAGACATTGAGTGTGGCACTTCCATATCACTGTCAAGTGCACAGTTCTGAAACCTCCTGTGTTATCCAATGTTAGAATAGTTTATGAATTCCCTGAGAAGTTTTTAGGGTCTTTATAGTGGCTGTAAATCTGGAATGACTTTTTTTTTTTATCATTTCTTTTGCTCCCTATGTAACTTGTTGGTTTCTACACTGTATAGTGACCCAAGAGTTTAGTAAAAATGATTCATAACAGATAAAATGCGTGGCTAAGAGTAATAACATATTTAATATTGACTATTCCATTATAGTTGAGAAAATTGATATATATTTTACGTCACCTATCAAGGTACACAGATTTCTGGCCTATCTTATTTTTAAGAATTTTCTAGCCTCGGATTTTGTGCAAGGTAATGACGTGAATCTGTATCGAGACTTACCGGGGTTTATGAAAAAATCGAGCATGGTTTAACACTTCTTCTCCAATTTGCTTTAGCTCTTCTAGCCCCTGAGATACAGGTAACTGTCACCTATGCTATAATATGAGGAAGGTGAAGGAAGTTTTTGCCTTCTACAGATATAATTATTTAAAAACTCAAATAGGTATTCAAAGGGTTCTATCCAGATATGGCTGTTGTAAGGACCAAAAAGAGCCTATATTTTATGGGAGGTACTTATTTATCATCAGGAAAAAGGATTTCTGAATTAGTAGGATTTGACATTCTTACAACTCTCCACTGTACTGCAATAGCTATGATTCAGAAAAGGTTTCTATAGGTTGTTTTCCCATCTCAATATTTTCTCAGTCTGCCTTTGTCTGAAGTAGAACATTGTCGCTGCTTTTCCATTAATACAGTTAACAAATATTGATTATTTATGGCCAGTGATTAATGTGCTAGACATTTCAACTTGGGCCTCTGAGACTAAAGCTTTGTTTACTTTGGTCCAGATAGATTTAGCAGTGGGCTACTAAAAAAAAATTCCCTTACGCTTAATATGAGGACTCAGACATCCTTTCATAATCTATTTTAGGATTATTGAACTGCAATTCTGTCCACAATGGAAGGGGAGGAATTGGTACCTAGTGGAGTTCAGAATTGGGAAACTCATCTCCTTCTAGAATACATATAGCAAGATTAGTGGGTGTTGGGAGACTAAATTGAAGAGTCCAAAGGATGTGCCCATGAGGGCTTGATTCAGATCAGTGTAACTAGTAAGATCCTACTTTGTGGGTGGAGCATGACTAGAAAGATGTCCTAGCAGGGTGAAAACATAACAAAACAAAGCAAGCAAACACACAAACATGTCAAGAGTGGTGACTGTAGGTCATCTGTCCCGTTTGCAGTAGATCCTTATTTAGTAGCTGGGAGAACTGTAAGAAACGCAGGATGAAACGATCAGTCACACCAATTGTTTAGCTTCTAATCCAGAATCGAGATTTCTGTGTAAGTTACAGAATTGTTTCCTGTATAGGATATCTGTATAGTTACGATTCTAATCTGGGTCACTAAGCAGGAATCTAGGCAGAAGCCCAGTTGTAGTGAATGAGAAAGCAGAGTTTAGAGAAAGACCAAAGTAGATGGGCACATGGCTCTCAAGATCCACACCAGGCTTAGTGTACACCAAGCAGCCAGAAACAAAACCAATGCTGGGATTTCCCAGTTGGCAAGACTGAATTTAGAGGTCAGAATCTATGAAGGAAATTGGCGGGGTTGGCTCTATGTATATTAGAATGTGGTAAATGAATGAATGCATTCAGTGAGTAAAATAGAAAAAAATTCTGCTCTTGGGCAACTTATATCGAGTTGCTATGGAGATGGAGAGACAGGAATACAAGGAATATATGATGAAGAGGTAATATAAGAATATTTACATGTATAGAAGATAGTAGGTGAAAATGCCCAGGACAAACAGATCCAGCAGAGTAGGGGCAGTCAGAAGTTGTAGGAGTGGAGGGAAGTTGTTTCTATTTTAAATAGGTTGGAGAAGGTTGACCTCATTGAGCAGGTTGCACTTGGGCAAACCTTTGAAGGTGGTGTGGGAATGATTTGTACAGACATCAGATAGGACGCTACTGTCAGCTCAGGGAACACACCTTCTCACTGTAAGAGTGGAGCATAGTGGGACTGGTCAGAGAAGTAATGGGGGCTGGAGCATATAGCATTGTTGGTCACTGCAGAGATTCTGCCTTTTAGTCTGAGTGATGTAGGAGGTATTAGGGAGTTTTCAGCAGAGTTAAATGAATGAATGAAAGATAGTTATGACTTCCCCCAACAGACCCTAATCCATAGGACCAGGCCACTATTCCAAGCGTAGAATTATCATTAGATTCATCTCTTGCCCCCAAACATCTCAATCACAGAGCATCTATATGTGAGTCTGTATTTCATTTCAACAATCACTTATCACCGTGAAGCTCAGATGCATCTTTGTAACACGGCAGTTTTTTCCTTTTGGCATCTCAACACTATCCACAATTCAAAGTCTATCAGTGCCCAACAAACAACTTCACGGCAAGGAACTCCCACAGCTGGTTGAAATTTTACCTTAGTGTACTTAGAAATATGTCATGGATTTCTAGGGGAAGCCTAACTAGTGTACACTTTCAAACAAAAAATGAAGTATTCACAATCCTTCATGGACATATGTGTACTTGGGAGTTTCCTTTGTTATTACCCTTTTCAATATCAAAGATCAAGTTTAGACACTATTGTTAAAAATGACACAGTGATGTATTGATCTGATGACATCTTTCATGATATGAACTTGAAACGTTACCTATTTTCAGTTTTTCTGAAAAACCGTAGTTTTTACACTTAGAAACTTAGTCTATGCTCTGTTACAATTTTTATAACAACTTTAAGGATCACTGTAAATCTTACAGTGAACTTTGGATTAAAGTAATGCAGTTTTGGCCTAAGTTAATTCTGCTATTTAGGACAAGCTACATAAAGAAATTGCATAGCTTCTTCCTCCCTCCCCTCCTATATTTCTCCCTCCCCTCCTGTACTCCTCCCTCCCCTCCTGTATTCTTCCTTCCCTTCCTGTATTCCTCCCTCCCCTCCTGTATTCCTCCTTCCCCTCCTGTATTTCTCCCTCCCCTCCTGTACTCCTCCCTACCTTCCTGTACTCCTCCCTCCCCTCCTGTATTCCTCCCTCCCTTCCTGTACTCCTCCCTCCTTTCCTTCTTTTCCCTTTCTTTTAGTATCTTGCTTGAGAATAAAATATGGTAATAAAAGAGTTGATTCTAATATGTGCAACTTTTAATAAAATATATAAGACAAAACTTCATTTAATTTTTTCTTGCCCCTAATAATTGCCATCTAAAGATAGTCTTGAGACATAATCTGAACTTACATGGTGAGTTAAAGCTAAAGACATTTGCTTGTCAAAGACATATAGCATGAGTAAAAAAAGTTTTATTGTCCTTAAGCCTTCCCGAATATGGATTTTAATATTGGAGCTTTGTGCTATTTGATTTTTATTTGGACACATGACATTTAGAAAAAGATTATTGAGGATAGTCTGTTAGTGGGTTATTGCTCCTAACACCAGCCTCTGTGACAAGCCTAATCTAGTTCAAATAGCAAGTTAATCTATGCAGATTCCCAAATGAGTGCAACCTGAGGACCTGTTTAGTGCCTGGCACTCAGGAAATGCACCTTGTGCAATGTTCAGAATGTGTCTCCATGTAGGCCCCTCTCTGTTGACCACTGAGCTGTGTACCTCCCCGAGGCTATTTGTTTGATGATGTCTTGAGTGCCAGATGGTTTAGATTGGCATGATGGTGTGTGGTGCGCTCTGAGCATTAACACATTGATGGAGCAGAGCTGTGTAGTGGGATAATGCAATTATCCTCATTTTGTAGAAGGAAAAGAACTGCCTAATAGCTTGTCGTGAACAACAATAAAAATAATTCCAGTGCTAGCTTTAGAATTAGAAGTGAGGCAATGGTCTTGGTCCTGACTTTGTGGATTTTTAGCGATCATCTGTTTTGGAGTTTTAGATCTTCATCTTTTTATAAAACATCTTGAAAAAAATCATATCTCCATTTCTGAGTTACATTATTCTAATGTGAAATAATAATTCATTCATTATTATAGAAGAACAAAAATAGAACATGTAGTCTTTCCAGGCTTTTTTCCACTGAAACACACACATACTGATTAGAACTATGTAGAAATACACACACACACACACACACAGGTGTTACTAAAAACTCTCCATACATTTAAAAGCAGTCATCAAATTTTAATGTTTAAATTCTTAGGACTTTCATTACTAAGCACGGGGCTATATGGAAGTGTTGATTCTTTATTGAGTTTTCTGAAGCCAATTTACTTCAGCAGGGTAAAAATATAATGGTATTTATTATATTGTATAATAAATTCTTTAACAATAGTCAATACATAAAAGTTAGTGGATTAAAAAGAATAAGAACCAAATGGATTTACATAAGAATTAGAGCAGGGTAATCCAAAAACTTTGACATCTTCATGAAAGCATTTGAAGAGTTCTGTTTGAAGTTGAACCGAGGACAAAATTTTTCACATCTCCTAGATTTTGACAGGATATGTGTATGTGCATAGGTACATATAACACCAGTATGTCGCGTCCTTTAGAAGTCAGCATTCATAGTAACTAATTAGTGTGTTTAACATATTGTGTGTTCGATTTTTGTTTTCTTAAATCATTAGATTTTCTGTTGTATTAAAAAACTACAATAAGATAATCTAAAAATTGAATTTCTAGAAAATCCTAGAACTAAAGAGTAAATTTTAAATGGGATAATGATAATTTTCAGTCCTGTAGCTGTGTATTAAAATTCTAAGATGTAATTCCTTTTAAGTTGCTTACAATATGGAAGGTCCTATTCTTAAGGAGGAAAGAGAGTTATAGAATTTGTCACACCAAATGTATATGCTTTTCAAAAGCCTACATCGCTGCTACAATGTCCTGGCTTACTTCCTGTTATACACTTTTCAATTACTGAATGAGGCTGAAGTAGTGCGGGTATCATTTCAAGGAGTTACTTGATCTCGTTCAAGGCGCCCATAGGACACTGAATATGAAACAGGAGTATCTAGTTGAGACTATAAATGTGAATCTTCAAAATGTCTCAAAAAATGAATTAAGTCTAAAAACCGTCTTGGTACTATAAATGCTCTCTCTCAAAGAGATACCTTTCTCCAACACTGTGTGGCCTACAAATTCAGCTAAGGTTATTTGTGAAGGAATTCGCTAATGTCCCTTAAAACACATCTGTATGAATTCAGTTCTGATTGGAATTTGTGCTGTCATATCTCTTTATTCCAAACTTCCCAGCTTAACCTACAGTGAAAACTCTTACTATATACCTCATTGTATCTTCAGTTGCCACATTCATTCCTCTGTTTGGGGGGAAGAATAAGTATGGACTTAGGAAAAGGCAAGAACTGCATTCATAGGCAAGTTACCACTTAATTAAGAACCTAAACCTGAGTGTAGAGTGTTTTTATTTTGTATTGGTAATGCAGAATTAAGGTATATGATAAAGTGAAAATGCTTCGCAGCTCATCAATCAATATTTGCTCTTTTCTTCTTTCTCCTTTATTTTTTGAGCAGAAAGTGCAAAAATTTTATTTGCTTTGCATATGACCTAGTCTTATGTTTAAGAAGGGCAAATTTTTCTAGAAGGTTCTTTGAGTATAGCGTAAGGGATGATAGATGGCAAACTGTTTACCTCATTGTAAAGGAGTAATTCTGTCAAAGTCACCCAACAATTCAGTAACAGAGATAAGAAGAAACATAAGGTCCTATAATTAGCTAATGGTCATGTTAGTAGCTCAGTGTGAGAAGTGATTTAAAACAGGCAGCGAGATGGAAGTTTTAGTGATATTTGTGCCCATGTACTTCAAAAGTGATATAATAAATATTTTTTCTAGGAATAACTCATTTTGGGACATGCTTTATTATGTTAATAAACTCTATTTTTATTAAAAAAAACCTACCTCATTTAATAAATATGATGTGTTTAGAAAAATGTATGCAAATAGTCCTTCATAAAGATAAGTTGTTATTCTTAGCCTCAGAAGCACTGGCACCTGCTCAGATAGAGATGACAATTTAGCATGTTTGACCTACAAGGTAAATTAAATCCAGCATGGTCTTCGGAGGACAGTCTAGCTGGATTGTAGAAGAACTCTCACTATAGACTCTCTTTATTTAGATTCTCCCTAATCAATCACCACAGTGAAAAAATAGTTTGGAGCCCATACTTAATACTAACTTGGATAGAGTGAATTTTTTGTGTGTCTGCCTGTGTATTAAATTCACTGGAAAATTTCTAAAAAACAAAACAAACAAATAAACAAACAAACAAAAAACTGCCTCAGAAAGTCATATAACCTCCAGTAAATCTTTAGAGAAAACTGTTTTTTCTATATTTGAAAACATTGAATTTTCAATAATTTCGGACAGAACATTTCCTGTAGGCCCTTTTTATCATGAAAATGTTTCTACCACGTCTAACATGTTAAGGGCAACCATTCAATTTTTCATTCTGACACATTAGAAAAGTTACTGGATGTGTAACCAGAACCCTGGAACATAAGGTTTGCCTTCAGCCCTTCATGATAAGGTTACCTTAAGCAACGGATGTCATTTAACTATTCTGAACTCATTTTTCCCTGTTAAAAAAAGACAATTTAAGGTTTGATTCTGTCTCATGGGATTGTTATCTCATAGATAAGACCATACAAATACCATTATTAACACTGGTCATCATTGTAATAAGTGATAGGATTGGCCTTAGGCATTGTTAGTTTATCAGCCACTTTCTTTGACATTTTCACATTGGCTCTTTTTTTTTCCTTTGAGAGAGAGTTTTACTTTCTTGCCCATGATAGAGTACCATGGCATCACAGCTCACAGTAACCTCAAACTCTTGGGCTCAAGTTATTCTCTTGCCTCAGCCTGCCATGTAGCTGGGACTACAGGTGCCTGTCACAAAGCCTGGCTATTTTTTAGAGACTAGGTCTCACTCTTGCTCAGGCTTGTCTCTAACTCATGAGCTCTAGCGATCCACCCACCTTGGCCTCCCAGATGTTGGGATAAAAGGCATGAGCTATTGTACCTGGCTCTTCCCATTGTCTCTTAATACACTTAGTTTATGTTTTCAAGAATAGATTACTATGGTTCTCAAACATAGCAAAAATTATCTGTTTAGTAAACACATACCCACTACAGAATAAGAACAAAAAATAGCATCCACAACTTAGACCAATTCCCTATAAATAAACAGCAAACCTTAATTATTTAATGAAATCACAAAAGCTTGTCATAACATAGTCCAGGTGTTCTCAAACATTTTGTGTCAAGATTCCTCTGTACTCTGAAAACATTGAAGCTTTAATTTACATTCAGTATTCTATTAAATTGAAAATTAAAGTTGGAAAATTAAAAATATATTAATTTAAAGTAATAGTAATAAAACAATTACATGTTGATAAAAATGACATAGCTTTATGGAAAATAATTTTATGTCCCCCCCAAAACCTCTTTAATGTCTGGCTCAATAGGAGAGGGTTGGGTTCCCATTTTTGCCTCTGCATTTAAATTGTTATATATATATATA
This sequence comes from Galagoides demidoff, assembly GCA_963574575.1. Taxonomy (NCBI): domain Eukaryota; kingdom Metazoa; phylum Chordata; class Mammalia; order Primates; family Galagidae; genus Galagoides; species Galagoides demidoff. The sequence continues at coordinate 83,700 of CAUYQV010027973.1, read as the reverse complement.
GGCTTAATTTTTGGTTTAAGCGTATAAAGAAATATACAACATATTCTGTATGGTTAAGTTGTTAGAAAAGAGAAAAGTATTTTAATATCTTTTAAGATTGCTGTAAATATTCTTTGATTCTGCACCAACATCCAGTATGTGGTAGTTTTAAAGATTGGCTACAATGTGGTATTTGAAACTGTATCAGTAATACTTTTATACTGTTACATTAAAATCCATGGATCTATCTTGCACTGGAAAGAATTTTGCTCATGTGTGATGTTATAACATCATTCATCGATTATATGGAAAATATGGATTCTCTGAGTTGTGCAGATCACCCACAAGTTGACAAATTTCATAATAAAATATTTTTTAAAATAACATTTATTATGTCACCATTGATCTCATCAAAGAGGTTTCTAAGTATTAGAAACTGGTAAACTCACAGTGATAGAGATACGTTTTTCCAAAATACTTATTTTCATTTGCAAGTTCAAATGTTTTGGAAGTTACAAATTAATTACAAATTTTGTAAGTCATTTTTCTTGAGTGTAGTTATTTATTCATCTTCAAGAAAATATTTGTCAAATAAATGAGTCTTTAAAAAATCATAATTTGTCAGACACTTTTTGTAGTAGAACAGCTATTCCATGAAAAAAGTGGCTATCGTGTTTCCCTGAAAATAAGACCTACCCCCCAAATAAGCCCTAGCAGGATTTCTATGCATTTGTTAAATATAAGCCCTACCCTGATAATAAGACCTAGTGATGGGCATGGGCATGGCTATGTAGTGTATCTGCATAGCCATGCCCTGCATTTCGGTGCAGAGAAGAGGAGACATCCCCTGAAAATAAGCCTTAGTATGTCTTCTTGAGAAAAAATAAATATAAGACAGTGTCTTATTTTCAGGGAAACGTGGTAGTTTAGCTTGCAACTGAAACACTTAGACAAATGCTTTTCCTCAAATCAACCCTCATACTACAGCATAAGGTTGATATTAAAATAGTGTATCTAAAGGTAAAGGATCAATAAATTAATCATTGTTCCCGTTTCAAGGATATTCTTCTGTGAAACTATTTTTTTTTCCTCTGTAGGTGTATGTAGTGATGAAAAGTAAGATTAGCACTAGGACAGTTTGGTACTCTGCTTTGATTTGTACCATCACTGTTACCCACCATTACTTTTGCACCAGTAGTGCAAATGTCAGCACAATGAAAACTCAATAATTATCTTGTTATTAAAAGAATTTAAAGCTGTCTGCTCATAGAAAATATCTTGGGAACTCAAGGATTCACAGACCTTTCTTTGTGCTTTCTGGGGTTATACTTTAGTCCTTACTGCCTGCAGCTTCTCTAAGTTCTTTAAAAGCTGTAGCCATGTGCAGGTAAATTTGTAATCAGAAAGAGCCCAAACCACTTTAGTTTTAACCCGTATCTAGTCTAGACCAATGATGTCATTTTCTTTCAAGGGAGCAAAAATCCAGTTTCTCCTCTGGGAAGTGTAGGGAACAGTTAAAACTAGCTGGGTCCAAATATGGACAATCAGTATCTGTGCCTTATCATCGACCTCGCTTTTTTTCCTTTCACTTGTGCAAACCAGAAATCAAAATAATTCACTTGCCCAAAGTTGGAAATAGTATTTTATCCCTAGTGGATTCAAAAAGTAAACTCATAAATGAGGGTTAACACAAAGGGAATACATATTGGGACTCCTGAGGAGATATTTTTGAGCTTCCTTATTAAGCTCCTGAATTTACAACAAGAAGGATGCTCAGTGCTTTTTATAAAACGAACCCTTGTTGGAGGTGCTGTTGTGCTCAGGTATCTCAGAATATAGAATTTTCTCCATTTATTTCTAACCTTCTAAAGTGTTGTGATTCCCAAAGCAAGCACTGAAAGGGTCTGTGATGCTCATTACCCCTTTCTCTGTGTCCAGCTCATCAAACACCATTAAGTGTGAATCTGGTTTCTTCTTGTTTTGTTGTGAGATATCCAGAGACTCAAGGATATGCATTTGGTCACGTCTTACACTGCTCTGATAGGCAATGAGTTCAAATTTGTAAAGAAAAAAAATGGGCTGACTGAACACTGATGGGTCTGAACATGAGTGGTGGCAGGGTGTTTGCAGACTAAATAGACAAGTTGCTCAGATCCTTTTTAGCGTGTTAGAATTTAAAATAATTACATTTTTGAGGTTTATGTGCTTGAATTCAACCTAATATAACCTCTCCCTTCCCAGTGTAATTTGTCTTTAATAATTAGACTGGTTTTGCACATATCAGAATTCGTATTTAACAAAATTTCTTATATTTTTTAGTTAAAAAGTGTTCAGTGTTACCCAAAATAAGCAGATAACTGTGAAATGTGTGTCCTTCTGAAGAGCATGCTCTAATCCTCCTATTTGTGTGTATTTTTCCATATACGTCCCAGTAAAATACAAAGAGTTAATCTGTCTGGGAGAAAAATTTTATTAGCTTTGCAAATAGCTATAGATACATTTTGTATGTAGACAATGATATGTTTTAAAGTTCTGCCAAAGTCCTTTTTACTTTTCTTTAATTCCTCAAGCTTCTATAAAATATTTTTTCACTTGACTTTCAGCCACCTTCTTATCTAGAGGGCACCTGACGTGGTGCTGCTGGTGAGTGGCCAGGAAAGCGACACTATCCTAAAGTTCCTCACCCCCCTGGATCTGACGTTTTTCTTTCAATATTCATTCCTTGGAACAAAGCATTGCCCTCTTAGTCTTGTCTTTTCTAAAATGTTTACTGTGCTTCTATTCACTTCAGTGTCAATTAATTCATCTGTAACCTTCCTTCCAGAAAGTCCAGGGCTGTGTAAGTTTTCAGATCTTCATGGTGAGAAGAAGGTATTCAAATAAAACTAGTCCAGCGCTGGTCTAAGCACACCTCATGCTTTATCAAAGGTAGATACTGCAAATCTCATGGAACACAGGAGAAAATGGAAATGAAAAATATTAAATAACTTGCCAAAGGGCAAACAACCAGTGAACTGTAAAGACAAAGATTTGGGCGCAGGTGGTTAGACTCCATGACCCATTCACCTACCCGGACAGCATGTGGCCTCAATGCTGAAAAAGCATAAAACAGTAAGCAACGGGGAGGAGGGCGCACTGCAGAGATGACTGTGTTTTACTTTTGTGAGGTCCCCTATGCGAAGATTACTGTTCAAACAATATTTGCCTTCTGCATTCAGTGCTCTCTGAATTCTTAGGGGTGTCCAACTTATCTTTTATTTTTTTGAGTCTCACTATTTCACCCTGGTAAAGTGCTGTGACATCACAGCAACCTCAAACTCTTAAGCTATTGTCTTGCCTCAGCCTCCCATGTAGCTGGGACTACATGTCTAATTTGTCTTAAATTTGTAAGACTCATGGAAGAATATGTAATACCCCTAGAAATCTTGGTTGGGAAGAGTGTGCTTTCATTATCTTTGTTGTCATGTCAAGTTTTAAATAATCAAGGCTTAGGACTTTTAATGGTCCATTAGTGAACAGGTGCCAAGCAATGGCAGCATGATAGCTAAAGCCATAAGCTCAGACATACATCAGCCCAGGGTATGGCCCAAGGCCACTGTTAAAACCAAACTACTACAAAAGTGACCGTTTTGTTTTTATAGCTTTTTTTTAAACTTAAGAAAATGAAGTATCAAAAGGAGGGAGTATCTTACCTATAATATTTGTCAATCAGGTATCAGGTAGTTATGCTTATGGTAACTCCCAGAGTAGAGAATATCATCCAGGCGATGCCCTTTATGAGGTTGAGGGATGGCAACAGACGTCTCACCGGTTAGGTAAGTGTTAACATGAGCTGTGGTCCCACTGCTCAGACTAAGCCTCCCAAGTCCAGCTAGTGTGGGCATTAAGCAGCACACTACTTTTGAAGTTATGTATCTGGGGTTTGAGTCCTGGGTTCACACCTTGCTGGCTGAGTAACATTGGCTGAATTATTGGAACCTCATTTTCCTCACCTTATTTTAGAATAATGATAAGAAATACCTTTTAAAAGAGTAGTTGTAAGGATTACATGAAATCAAGTGCTTACTTTATATTCCAAAGAGACTGGAACCATCATTGAAGGCCTGTAGAGTCAATAGTGTTGTCAGCATGGCCAGCCAAAAGCTTTGACACATCTGACAACGGCCCCATGCTGCCATAGTTTAAATGGAATTAGAGGTGGTCATAGGCTGGTCTCAGTTGCTGCCAGCCTGGTTCTGAATCATAATAGTGCTGCCTACTTGATGTTTTCCCTTGATTGTCTCCTCAGCCCCTCAAAGCCAACATTCTCCAGGCCTGAACATATGTGTTTTCATACACAAGCTTTCCTGAACTTAGAAAATGGTACCACCATCCACCTCCAAATCCACTTAGAAACCTACAAGTGATCATTAACTTCTCTTTTTCTTGCCCTTCCCACGTCCAAATCATCAGCATGCTTGTCAACTAAACCACCAAAGTTTATTCCACGTATGTGCACATCTTAATATCCCTATTTCTTCCAGGCCACAGGCTGTCATTCTTTTTTTTAGCTGTGCAACCACAGCAGACTCTTAGACACTCTTTCTGCTGTTCGTGACTGAGTGAGCCCTTGTATTTTTCTCTGATTATAAACTATTCTCTTTTTCTGTTCTGTATTCCAGCAATAGTGAAGACTTCTTTCCATTTCAAGGCCTTTGTCCTTGCTCCTGTTCTGTCCAGAACGTTGTTCCATGAGATCCCCGATGGCTGCCTCCTCAGTATTCCAGGCTCACATCAAATGTCACCTCTATGAAGGCATTTCCTGAGGACCAGTTTAAAGTAGCTCCTATCATGCATTCATCTCCCCATTGTAATTCCTTTGGACAATTTTATGTTTGTCTAGAATAACCTTATTTACTGTTGTCTGTCTCCCCCAACCATTGAAATATAAACTCTGTTGTAAAAGGAACTTCATTTTCAGAAGTGATGAGATACATAAATATTTTTTATTGTGAATTAACACAGGGCCGTGTCCAGGCTCCTCTGAACATAATTTCGTGGAGTAGGTCAAACTTGGATTCATGTTTGTAATGAATCTGTACTGATTATGATTTTAAGTTATATTAATAAATTAGAAGATCAATCCAATCACATTTCAGACAAACCTCAAGAAGTTTATTGTAGAAAACCAACTAGCTCCTCTTTCAAGATCTTCCATCCTTTAACAATTAGAAATGCACAAAGTAAGTTTCATAGTGATGGGACTTTTTGCCTTCTGTTGTTTCTATTGCTTTATCTTCAGCTTCTAGTCTAGCATATGGTAGGCACTCAAAAATAAATTGAATGAAAAAAAGCACTCTTTCTGGACAAACTAAAAGTATTGCCTTTTCAAAAAAATTTATCACACACCTGTGCCATTTCCAACATGGGCAACAGAGTGAGACTGTCTCTCTAAACAAACAAACAAATAATAATAATAAAAAAAACAAAGCTCATGTACTTCCTCCAAGGGCTTCTATAGTGTGGATGAATATTTTTATAGATACAGATTTTTACAAGTATTGAAACACAGTGTGGATAGATACAGGTGTTATCAATACCTCTTGACTGATGAATAAGATATTTTAGAAAGTGGAACTGCCTTAAATTATCTTGCTTCTTGAGGTATATATATGTATATATATATAAATATATATACATATATATATATATTTTTTTTTTTCTCTTAGGGTGTTCCAGTAAGAGTTGAGCAGTATTTTAAGCTTTGGACAAAGAACGTATATTTCTTGACTTAGAATTTTTCTAGATGTGTTGGATGAGAACCATATTATATAAGATTAAAATGCTTATTTAAGATGTAAATTCCAGTGATAGCATATAGGTAACTTACAGGGGGAGGATAGGGTAACTTGATTAGTATCTGTTTCCATTTTTCTTTGCTTCTTTTTAGATAGTTCCAAATTCCTTTCTATTTCAGGGGGAAAAAAACACTTTAAAAAGGACTTTACAATATGCCAAATAATGCATCAATGAGGACCTGGAGCAAATGAGTAGTTAGCCCCATTTTAAAAGTAGAAGAAGAGGGTGTTCAAAATAAGGTGTGCTAAGGTAAGAGGAAAGTGTTCTTGATGGCTCAGATTAATAAAAGCATAAAAGGGGATATTGCCTCTTTTGCAAAAACTCAGTGAAGACAGATTTGTTCAGGAAAAGTGAAGAGAGAATTGTGTCCAAGTGAGGAGCTTTAAAACTATGGAAGACCTAGGAAGAAAACTGATGGAGAGGCTTGACTATGAGTTTCTCTGATATACTTAAAAGGAGTGTTAAACTGCTAGAATCATCACTTAAATTTAAGTATTTAATTAGACCATTATATTTCAGCAGTTCGTGATCTTGCTCCATTCCTTCAAGCCCCAGTAAATTCTATCTTTGACCGCCTTTTCTACATTTGAGTAGAAATTGTAGCTGTCTACTTTTGTCTATAGTATCAGAGCTAACATTACCTTAACTATCTCCATATTTTTTTCAGTCCCTAAAGAAGGAAGTAAGTGTTCCTTCCTATAAGTTCTTCCTTTCCTATTATCCATCATTTGATATTTCCTGTGACCACCCTCAGTGCCAGGCCCTGTGCTGTGCGGTGAGAATACAGAAGTAATAAAACGGATCTGAAGGTCTTTTCCTGCCCTTCTTTCTCTCACATTCATCGCTATAAGAAAAATCTCCCACTTGCTGAAGAACCAGCTCTGCTTTGCCTTTTAGGACAATTCCATTGTTAAATTATGGAGCAGAATGAAAATATGTTTCTTGAGCTACAAATCTTTTTTATTAAGTCTGTCACCATTTTAATTGCCAGTAACTCCAAGGAAGAGACCACCCCTAGGACCACAGCAATACTTTCAACTGGGAATGTTCTAAGGGGACAGAAAAGTGACATTATGCTTTAATTTTCAATTGAAATTAAAGTGAATGAAAGGACAATATGGATGAAATATGAGGAAACTCTGCAGTTAACTATAGAATTATTAGCTAAACTTCTCCTAGGGCTGGAAATGATTTTCTTTTAAATTTTTGTGAAAATGCATTTTAGCTAATATATATTTCAAAGAGATCCTAGAAGCTATATGTGTAGATTCCGGTGACTATATGACAGTCATTATCATTTGAATGGAGAGATAAAATCAAACCCTATCTGATGGCCGTAATGACACCTTCCTTTCCCACCATGCTGGCATCATCTGTTGTAGGTTTGTGGAGCACTGGGAATCTAGGAGGTTTTGACGTGGGACAGAGAATCTAGAGACAGTCTTCGGGGAGGGAGCAAGAGAGCTTGTTCCCCACCTGACTTCTCTCTGCCAAGAGCTTTGAGTTTTGTAGTTTTTGTATTCTTCGTTTCTGTGGATAAATCTGGTTTTAATTCTGATCTGTGGTCCTTCCATTCATTCTTCGAATGGCAGAGACCAAGAACCTGAAACACCAGTATCATATTTGATGAACTAGCCAGGAAAAAAGATGAAGTTCCAGTATCATATTCACAAACCTTTTGGGAATCGTGGTGTAGAAGGCAGCAGTGTGCCTGAATAGGAGCAGTAAGGAGGGACCAATGCTGGCAGTGAATGGCTTACCCTGATAAAAAGAAGAAAGGGTCGAAATAGAGACTCAAGATTTCCTAAATCCCAGACATCATTTCCGTTCTATATATTCTTCAGTTCAACGTGAAAGCAGCATTTTTTTTAAAGGAGGAAAGTTCATATGAAAATTGCAGCACTGTAACAGTATTTAGAATTGACAGGGTTAGGGTTTTTGAAAATTCGAACCTATAGATAAGCTTTAAATTCAGTCAAAAAACTGATAGTTTCACTTGTTCTCCAGAGGGAAACATCCATTTATTTTTATCAATGCGTTTAAGGGAATTCTTATTTCTTCCTTCACTTTACTAAAGTATTATTATTATTATTATTATTTTTGAGACGGGGTATAGGTTTATCACCCAGGATAGAATGCAGTGGCATCATCATAGCTCACTGCAACTTCAGACTCCTGGCCCAAGAGGGCCTCCTGTCTCAGCCTCCCCAAATTTAGCATGAAAGGTGTGAGCCATGGGGCCTACTCTCATTCATTTATAGATTCCTCTGTTCATAAATATGACGAGGCACAACTCAGAATATGTAGACTAGATATTTTCATATTATCATCCATATTTCGTTCTTTCATGATATTTTTATAGTTTCCTACATTCAAATATTAAGTATTAGATTTATTATAATTCACTTAGTAAAATACTGATGCTAAAAACTAGTATGTTTGTTTGAGGAATACGGGAGACTTTCAGTAAAATCATCCTTTCGCCGAGATTTCTTTCTAAAAAGACATTCACTATTACTGGAATTGTGTTTTGTGCATTGCATTACATTGACGTAATTTTAAATTTTCATTCTACTTCAAAATAAAGGGAATTTCATTACGTCTGACTCAAGGGTACCAGAATCAGTGACATTTAGTAGAATTACAGATCTTAGTGTCTTTGTGTATTTTGCATTAAGAGGCATTATGTGCTCTTTCAATTCTGCCTTAAAGAAACTGTTGATTTCCATAGTTGTATAGAAGAGCTCTGTCTGAACTTCATTGCTGGGTTTCACACTGGCTTTTTCCTGCTGAAAGCATTTGAAGATATTTCTTGGTATATTTGCTACTATTGGATAAAAATGAGATCCAACTATGGATTATAAATGTGTTTGAGTGAGTTTTCTCTAGTAGCATGTCTTTCTAAAACCTTTGTGGGTTTTAAACTGTAATTATTAACTTTCCCTTGCAACTTTCATTTATTCCATGTTATAGAAGCCCTCGTAGGAAATGAGGGCTTTATATAATAAAGCTTGTTTTATATAATAATGCTTGGAACATTTAAAGAGAGACATTAAAATGTAGAGGGTAATCAGGATGTGATCTTTTTCTAGATTCCAAGTTTCTGAGTTCTGGGGAGTGTCTGCTGAGGAGTCTGGGAAGGAGGGATGTGGGCTGAGGAAGGAGACAAAGACAGGGGGCTTTGACTCTCAGAGGCCTGAGGCAGGGATCTTTGCATCTGTTCCTAGAAGTTCTCAGAGGTCGGCATCCAGGAGGAATGTTTTTTCAACTTAACTGAGCCCTTATAGTTTCAAACTCAACAGGGTAATTGACCTGTAATAGTCTTAAAGCTGTCAGTTCCAGAACCATATCCTCAAGGGGCTGAGACTGATGTCAATGCCTAGGATGTTTACTCAGACCACACTGATGGGAGGGACATTTTAAATTCATCCAGATCAAGATCACCCACTAGGTCTGTGAACCTCATCTTTCTCTTTTCCGTCTGGACAGAAAGGGCCCCAGAGTTAGTAACCACCTCAAAAGTCAGCTTTCTGATGCATAATTATACCACCCACAGTCTTCGTTCTACAGCTCAGTTTGAGAACATCCTGTTCATAACTTACAGAAACAGATTGGGAGTAAAAGTGCCCTTAACAACAGTTTTAATAAACATTTTAAATTCCACAATAAATGGATTCAGAGAATCATTTTCTTTTGTCTCTATCTCCCTAGATAAAAGTATGTGGAGGTTGGATTTCCTGCTGAGTTTCTTAGCGTTATTGCCAGGTCAGAAACTCGGCATAGGAACATGAAACATGTTTTTCTGCATCTGGAAGCCCGAATATAATAAGCATTGTTAATTTAGTAAAAGAAAAAGGCAGCTGTTGAAGATTAGGCTTCTTGTGTATGTGTGGGAGTTAACAGAATAATGTCTCTCTTCCAAGAGGCGTACGGTTTTCTTTTGCTAACATGCAAATTTAAATAGATGAAGAAATTAACGTTAAGTGAAATAATAAATGATTTTGTAATTTTAGTTAGAAATTAAATGACCAGTGCTCTTACGAATGAAGGCATAAAGTTCTAGGGACCACGTAACTGACAAAGTCTTTCCAAACTATGATTAATGTTCTGGGTCATAGTTTTCTGTAGTACAGCTACTAACCCAGATAACACAACTCTGTTTTCAAGATCAGCTTTTGAAAACTATTGCATCAGTATGGAGAGCCCTAGCCTAAGTACTGGTGTGCAGTTAAACCACTGTTGTTTTCCTGAGATGTATTTTGTTAGTTACTTAGATTACCGGTATGTATGTATGAGTTTAAACCTGTTATCTCCATTTAGCTTACATTGGCTTTAACTATTTGTCTGTTCTGTGAAAGTGGGTAGTGTCACTTGTGTGTCAGGTATTTTATTTACTTTGTTTCAATTATTCTTGAGATCTCTGAGGGCTGGCACTATTGCAATTAGTCTGTAACTGAGTAAAAGAGGCTCATTTGCACAGTAAGACATTTATAATATAAAAGCAATCTCTTTTTCTACAACATTTTTAATGCATAATTTATGTACAATAAACTTCACACTAAGTGTATAGGTAGGTGACATGTAACAAATATATACCCCTATACAATCACCACTCCAGTTAAGAAACAGAACATTTCCACCTGCCCAGGAAGCCCTCGCTGTCTTTCGGCTGTCTCCGTCCACACCCCGGAAACTCTTATGTGACTAATATATGTCCGAGAACTTCCTTTATGTGAATCACTGACTATGTACTTTTCTTTGTCTGCCTACTTTCACCTGATCTAATGTCTAAAAAATCACCTGTTTTTTGTGTTCATTGCTATTTTGATTTTTAGTTGCTAGCAGTTTTCAATGTATGAATGCATCTCAACTTTTAATTTAGTAGCCTGCTGATGACATTCAGACTATTTCTAGTTATGAACTGTTATGTATAAAGGTGCTGTTTACAAGTCCAGATGATGTTAATATTTAGTAGCCAAAGGTATGTTAATACAAGATTCCATTCAAAAATTGTATCCTTGTATCTTATTGCAACATAGTGACTGAAGCTACTGTATTTCTACTTCTGGAATCAATCTGTGAGCTTTGCTAAAGCATCTTCACAACTGCCATGGTGAAGCAATCAGAGTTGGGCTCTCACAGCAGATCAGAGGATGCTTATTAGCAATAAAATATCGTCAAAATATGCCAGGCATAATCATATTTTTTCTGTAATGGAATTATCTCTGCACCTAGTTAATCTAAATTAAATGAGTTTCTAATTGAGGTTTGTGTGCAAGGGAAAAGAAATTCATCTGTTATGGAGACTCACTTTATATTTTTAATAGCACAGCCAAAGTCTCAGATATCTTTTGAGAGTACATGTAGGTGGCATTAAATGCAGCTGTCCTCTTCTGCTGTGAGCCCAAGGATGTGGCAAACATAGGTAAAAATTAGAAAAATATAAAAGGGACTGCGGGGAAAGGCAAGAGAAAAAAGTTGGAAGAGAGGAGGAAAGAAAACTTTCCCATACGTTTTCCCCGCAAGGTTGTTAACTGAAATAATTTCCAACAGAAGTTGTTAGGGGAAATTAGGAAGAAAGAATTTATTTCAATTTTAAAAATAGTTCTCTGTGGCTGAAGTTTCGCTTCCGTTGTCTTACTGTCACAGCTTCCAAAGCCACCAGGTTGAAGGATGTTACACCAAGTCGATCCCTCAAACCAATGTGTTGTGCTCATTGTCGCAAACAGAAAGATAAATGCTACCTAAGTCACAGGGGCATGCGATTTTGCACGTTCGAAAATGTATGCCTGTTTCTTAGAAAAGCGAATGCTCAGATCAGCCAACAAAATGTAAATGTGAAGTGAGCAACAAAAAAAATCACTGATGACAAAAGCTTACTTGTTATGTAAGTTGTAAACCTCTATATTATATGTTATGTGAAAGTTTAAGTTCCACAGAGCTTCTGGGCCTGGTACATCCCAGTCCAGTCCCCAAGCATGTCTAATTTTAAAATAGCTATGCTCACTTCAAAAGAAGAACTTGCTGGAGTTTTATTTTGTTTTATAGGCTTCAGTTCCAAAGTTGTACCGCTCAAGTAGATAAAAAAGATAGTTTTCGCGGACACCTTCCATTTAGAAGAATCTGATGAGCACTTAGTGAGATAAATGTGTGGGTGCTATTGGATAAATCTTTCACTGGAGCCTTTAAAGCTAGAACATCCCCTAACGCAGATTGCTAATTGCAGCTAGTCAAAAGGTTGCTCTTGACTTCATATCAAACCTAAACATGCTTTAGGTTGTAATGTCTAACATGTGTCCTTAAATTCACTAAGATATTCATATTTTGATACTTATAAAGGTTTTTATCTTATAAAAACAACAAAAAATATCATCTTAGTCCTCCCCAAAGGTTCTTATATCTCATACAGATGGCTGATTTTAAGTAAAAGCCGGATGCATTTATGAAGAGTCCTTGTCAGAGCACTTTGTAACTAGACCCTATCTGATGGTACAGAGAAGATGGAGGTGGAGAATAGTCTAATTTGAAATACTCTGGCCTCACATAGAACTTTGCCTGAATACCATTGCGGTCTATTTACTATTTGGCCAAGCGCTGACGATCAACAGATTTGAGGCTCTCACAATGTTTTGTAAACATTTCACTCACACACTTACATGAACAAGACAGAAAGGTTAGTGGAAAAAATCTTTTCTTAAAACACACACACACACACACACACACACACTTCCCTCTGTTAATTGCTAACCTGCTTTTTAGATTGGTCCACAGTAGCCTTTGAAGAGTATGGGAGAAAATGGCAAGAGCTAAGGAAGGAATTCTACCCAGAGCATTTCCGATTCTCTCAGTATTTTGCAGAACAGCATGACAGATGTCTTCCAATTGTCTGGGATAAGTGCAGCCCAGCGAACGCTGCTTAACAGCAGTTTACCACAAGCCAGTTATAATGTCAAAAACGTCGGAACCTTTTCTTTTCATCTATATTTGAATAATGATAAATGTCTTCATGCTGTGTGAGAACTGCTGAAGAATGTTTCTCTGCAGGTAAACTTGGCAGTGTCTTCTCTAACTCCACTCGATGGGAGTATTACTTAAACAGTGTGAAGTACATTGTCTCAGAAAAATGGTATCACTATGTGGATGATGTTTATGCAAGTGGATAGTCTGCCAGTTACTTAGCAGTCTAAAAACGAACCTCTGAGGCCACAGTATAAAACTCAAGGCTTTATTTGGATATTTGTAGTGAAAACTATAATTGCTCCTTGTGGGAGAATAATGTAAGTGCAATCCCTTGGCCTTACAAGGTCTATCAAGAATGAGGGAACTCGCCTATTCTTTTTTAAATGAATATGTATAATATAAGAAATTATTCACTATTTTAAAAAGTACTTAAATATGATCTTTAATTACATCTGTACCTAATACTGGGTTATTTACACGCCAGGGGATGTTGTCCCTTATTTAACTCTGCAGTTCTTCACTGCTGCTGTTTCATCTCCATCCATCCCCGTTGGTAAGATGAGTCCTGTCTTTTCCTGGCAAGTTTCGGTGCTGACTTTATGGTTTTAAGTGGGCAGCATCATAGGCAGGAGACCAGAACAATCCATTTGGTTAATTGGGATATGGGAATGGAGGCCAAGAATTTCATTCCTTGGCAAATTTCTGAAAATTTCAATTCTATTGATTCATATTTCCATTCATTTGGGTTTGCAGGCACTCCACAACCAATGTCACAGTCAGGGAGAGCACTAATGGTAGATACCAATTTTAGCAACTGAAACCATTGGTGTTTGAATCATTGAGCTTCTAATATGGGAACACCTGGCCGTTGTGTGGCTACTTGTGGAACGGAGCATGCTGTGCTCGTTCATTTGGTCCATTGAATATCGCTGCAGTATGGTGACTGGCATTTCCAGTCTTCCTTCTGTTATGATTGCTTTGTCCTTATCCAGTGATTTCTTTTTAAGAATCGGATTGCATAGCGGTTCAAAGTCTTTTCCCGTAGGGTGGTGTTTCTGAAATAGCGTGACCTTGAGAGGCTAGAAGGTATCCTACAACTCAGAGAAGAAGCCGTTGGTGTCGCTGCGGCCATGGCCATGAGGTCAGCCCTCCATGGACTTCGGGTAGAGTAGAATCAGAGCCTTCCCACTTAGCTTCTTTTCCATGTAAACATGCAAGTAAAACCTGCTGGCCTCAAACTGGATCTTTTCTCTGTTTTAATGGGAATAGTGGGTAAGTTTCAGGGCAGATGGTAAGTTTGGATCAGATAGGGTGTAGTTTGGGGAAGTGGAAAATGTAAGCATTGAGTTGAAGACGGTAAGGAGTATTGACCTCTTTCTCCTCTGTTGTAACCTTTACATTTATGTTTCCTATGCCCACTTATCTACCTGGACCCACCCGACTCGTCTTCTCCCCCAACCCCGATTTTCTTTTCTTTACTGGATTCATTCATTTTCCTGTATCCCATTCTCTCTCATTGCCTCTTCTTGTCCTTCCCGTTCTACAAATAGAACATCAAATTGAAGCCTCCTCTTTAAAGAAAAAAAAACTAATTATGGAAGTAATACACATTTACTATTTATTTCCTATAATTAGAAACTATGTATAAGCAAAAAAGAGAGAACTATATCCCATCAGTCTACATCAGAAAATTGAGTGGCTTGAAGAACTGTAATCGTCCGTACAGATGCATACATTACTTTATTTATTTTTAGCTATTCCAAATTTTGTTTCATGTGCTTAACTTAAAAAGTCATTTTATCTTTTACTTTATCTTTTAATCCCCTTATTATGTCACAGATGCTAAATTAAATTTTCTTTGTTTTATGTACGGCTTATTAACTTCGATGGAGAAAGAGACGCCCCTTACTCGCTTCAGGATTTATACATTGTTATATTTAGTCCTGTCGGTGAGTGAAATGAGAAGAGCTTGGCAGCAACGTCAGCCCTTCCTCATGGGATTTGAATTCCTCTGTAGCCACTTTACTGCATGTGTACAATTTTGTGTTATTTCGTTTTTTTACATCTCTTTTTCTCTATCTCTTATCATCTTTTTTCTTTATATCTTCTTAGCGGCTTTTGTTTTTCCTCTTTATTCTCTTCCTTTTAAATTCATTGTTATAGAGGGGTATGGATCAACCAAGTATGATGGAGAGGTTAGTTTTGTTATTTTTTTTTTGGTGAGTAAAATGTTGGATTTAAGAAAATATAATTATTTTCCCTGACATGATGCTGTTTACCAAAACCCTGGTATCAGTACCGCACGTATGAATATGCTAAACCTATAATTCAATTTAGTGAAGCAGAACTTAGGCTCCTGATTTTAGAAATACCAGAAAAACACAATTCAGCATTTAAGGTAAACTTGCTAGAATGAATTTTTATATATTAGTGTGCTGGTAATGTTTGCGTCTATCTGAAAACTGAATATACTTTTGATCATAGAAATTCACATAATGCTGAATTATCTAAGATTAGAGTTATTAATAAAAAGAAATATTCAAATGTTGGAAGTTATAATTTGAATATTTATTATGTGTTGAACAGATTTTATCATCTTACACTCCTATCTGAGCTGTCCTCCAGTAAACACTCTCTAGGAAATCGCTGCCACCTGACCCCTTGTCCAACAAGAAACCTCATGGGCTTCCTCAGTTCACTTCTTTATCCTCTTCATTGAGCCCAATGTTCCCTTGTAACAAGTATAATATATATTCACTGTATTGTGCACAAAATGCACATTTCATATTTCTACCTTAGAAATGACTCGTGACTCAGAGCACCCAGTTTGCTCAGGGCGAGGAACTTCAACCAGGTGCTTTCCGTTACTTCAGTCCAATTTAGTAATTTTTCATTTACTTCTCTGTTAAAACTGAGTCAGTCCAAGGTGCAGCCTCCTGACTGTTCTGATGTGTGGTCTGGGTGCAGGCAGGAGGAGCATTGGTAACTTTATGATGTCAGGATTGGAAAGTGTGCATTTTGGATCCTAATTAAATGTGTCCACATAAAGTATCCTGGCTGCTTCAAACAGCAGCGATCAGAAATCCCTGTCAGGATGATTCTGTGCCCCCGCCCCAGTAACCTCAGAATTATCTTCACCCACACATTCCGTCCGAGCCCTGGTGCTTCTCCTTTGCCTGTCACTTCACACAGGGCTCTAGTGATTTCTAGCAAATGAACTCACTCTCACTCTCTGTTCTCAATGATAGGCCCACAAGGGTACTGAGGGTTTTCTTCTATCTCCTCCTTTGAGAACCATGGGCCACTCAGGGATTGTGGTTCTGGGGGTGGTTCCCTGTTTGTGCCTATTTAGGTGTGAAATATATACACTTAATTCTTCTTTCAATATTAAGAAGTAGGAACTTTAAGCATTTGATGTTTTAAACTTCAATGTATGACCTTTGCCAATCAATCTTGATAATAATAATACCCTCACTAATGATCATGATTGTTGCTGATAATCATTGGATAATTGTATAGTGGTTAATATTTGCTACCAATCCATCCTACTCCCCAAAATCCATTAGTGAAGCCTCATCAAACTGCCATTTTGTGGGTTAAAAATGGTGAGTAGCAGCAATTTCATACGGTTCAACCTGATATTACTCCATCCGTCTCCTTACAGGCTCACAACCATTACAATGATTCAGGCCACCATTTCACAACTAGACATCGTTGCAGTGGTCTTTTAATGGATCTTCTTGCTTCCAATTTAGTCCTCTCCCATTTGCTTGTTGCACTCCTACTGGAGTAAGCTTTATAAAATACAATAGTATCGAGCCACTCTTCTGTATAAAATGCTGTAATGGCATCTGATTGACCTTAGTGTAAAATTCAGGCTCCATTAATGTGATTTATAAGTCATGTAGCCATACATCCCAGTTAGTCTCTGACAGCCCTGGTTTACAACTGCTGCCCCAGTCTAATTAATAACGGTGCCCCCTTTTATTCTCAGAAGTGGCCTGGTTTGGATGATGAATTATATGATCACCTTATTTATAAGGTGCCTTATGATATGGCCTCTGCATTTCTCTCTGGTCTCATTTCTCACCACTTTTTAAATCATAATCTCAGCTCTAGCTGTTCTGAACTTCTTTGGATTTATGGAATATATCACATTCCTTTTTAGTGCTGAGCTTGGGCCCGTGATGTTGCTGCTGCCTAAAATACCTCTCTGTTAACCTGACTGATGCATCCCAGTTCCCATGATTGCATTTATATACTTGCTTCAAGAAGTACTTCTTAAAAAAACCCCAC
The DNA here is from genome assembly GCA_963574575.1 of Galagoides demidoff. NCBI lineage: Eukaryota > Metazoa > Chordata > Mammalia > Primates > Galagidae > Galagoides > Galagoides demidoff. Next base: position 66,627 of record CAUYQV010027973.1, on the reverse strand, counting down.
CGGATTTGCCTAACATTAAAAAAATAAATCAATTCCTAATATCCAGACTAGTTTTAATTACCCTATTTTCTGTACCTGTATTTGCTCTGTTCTTCCCCAGATCAAACCCTTTTCCTATTTCACCATGTTGTATACTAATTTCTATGCTTCCTATTAAAGAGCATAGGTCCTGGCAGACCTCTCTCAGTTCACCATTCTATCCCCAGGGCTTTCTAAGTGTTCGTTATACAGATATTAGATGGGTATTTATATGTAAGTGCATGAGACAAAAAACTCTAGGGTGGCTTTGCATTTTGACATCTGCTCGACTGTCTATGTCAGGAGAGAGAGGTTGAGAGAGTGTAAGCACTAAAAAAAGGGAGGAGAAGAGAAAGGGGGACCAGTAAGGACCCAAGATTGAGCATGAAGGAAGGGACAGATGGGAAACAGCTGAGGCTTTGAACTGACGATGTGGATGGACAGCTACGTTCCGTTTCTGATTGTCTGATTTTGTCCTTGCACTGTTGCTTGCACTTATCTTAGCAGGGCAACCGAAAAGCCTGAAACCCATTCTATTTTGCCTGCATTGTACAAACTTATGAGAACATCTTATGTAGCAACGTAATGATCAGTAGGTATAGAAAGTAATTATGTTTAAATTGGGGAAAGTATTGGCCTAAGATTATCTCTCCTTTGGTAACAGTTATAGGAAACAAAACATGATTTCTGAAATGATGATGTAGAAGGCTGTTTAAATCCATATTATAGGATGTAATTCCAGAAGATAAAAGAGGGAAGCTGTCGTGCACTATCATTTATGAGCTATTTTTGTGGGTTGAACTGTGTCCTCCAAAAAGAAGCATTGAACTCCTAACCCTCAGTACCTATGAATGTGACCTTATTAACAAATAGGATCATTGCATAGGTAGTGAAGTTAAAGTGAGATCATACTTAGGGTGGGCCCTAATCTAATAGGACTGGTATCTTTATAAGAAGATAAAAGAGGTATGGAGAGAGAGCCCGTGAAGATGGAGGCAGAGATTGGAGGGATGCCTCTTTAATGCCAAGGAGGGCCAGCCTCTCCCAGAAGTTAGGAAGAAGATATGGAAATGTTCTTCCTCCCCTCACTCACAAGTAACCAAGTCTACTGACACTTTGATCCTGGAGTTCTGGACTCCAGGACTATGAAATAAATGCCTATTGTCTTAAGCCATCCAGATCGTGGTAACTTGTCATAGCAGTCCCGGGAAACCGGAAGGGAAAAATGGTGGAAACGATGGGCAGAGAGAGAGGAGAGTGAGAGTAGCAGGATTTAAACTGGATGTTGTCTTTTCCTACGGATCTCAATATCACTACTAATTCTTTCAATCACACAATTAGTTCAGTTCCTAATCTACTGTAGTGGATGGACCTGCAGGAACAAATAAGCCTTTAGGCTTCAAAAGCTTCACATTCCTGAGCTTTATTTCTCTGTACACTTAAAAACTGAAGGTGATGAATTCATGTTATGTGTATTTTATCATAAGTTAAAGTAATTAAAAAGTAACCTCTTTACTCCTGGTGCTTTACTCATATAAGCCATGTGTTTTTATTTTTATTTACTAGGTCATTTTTGATGCACTTACACACACACATATATTCACATAACTTACATAAATGTCGTCCCAATCCACAGCTTCTGGTCCATGTCCAGCAATGTTTCTGTTATGAGAGGTGGAGCCCTGGATTGCTTTCTACTTTCTCCCTTCCCTGCCACAGCCTTTGCAGCCTATCCTCCCTGGACTGAGACCCTCCGTGGGTCCTTCACTAGCTGCTATGGCAAAAAAATTCCTGCTTTACCGCTTCTAAGATTTGCACCCAGCATTTTTCACATTTCCATGTTGCTTTCCCCCCTAGTTTTCCATTCTCCTTGAAGATTGTGCTTTCTCTTTCTTTCTTGGAGCATAAATACTAGCTCTCCGGTGGGCCTCTATTCTCCAGATATGAGCAGTTTACAGTTCCAGGATCAGAACATGTACCCCAGTTTGGCAGAGGCTCCTCAGGTATTTATTATTCTTTAGCTATAATCTGGTTTGTTCTCAATATTTAGGATGAACCCAAGATGAAGAGTTGGAAGGAAAAATTTCAAAATTCAAACGCTTTACTGGGCTTCCAAATTACTGATAGCTCAAATCTTCTTTTTTTTTTTTTCAACATAGGTAAATGTAAAGTAACTGTTAAATAGGCCTGGTGTAGTGGCTCACACCTGTAATCCTAGCACTCTGGGAGGCCCACATGAGTGGATTGCTTGAGTTTAGGAGTTCAAGACCAGCCTGAGAAAGAGCTGAGACCCACTAAATGGGGGTCTGATGGTGGGGGCCCATAGTCCCAGCTACTAGGGAGGCTGAGGCATAAGGATTGCTCGAACCCAGGAGTTTGAGGTTGCTGTGAGCTATGATGTCACTGCACTCTACTCAGGGTGACAGAGTGAGACTCTATCTCAAAAAAATAAGACAAAACAAACAAACAACAACAACAGCAAAAACCAATAGTTAAGTACTATCTAGCTACTGTTTAATACTAATATTATATTGCAGTTAATGGAAGACAGTACTGGCCATATTTTGAATATTTACACACCTTTTAAAATATTGTGAATCCCTTTTCCGAGATAAATTCGGGAAATTTGACCTTTCTCCTGAGCCCTTTTGAAATAAAGACCACTTTGCCAATTAGAAATATTTAATGTAGCGCTAAAGCTCAGGGTTGAAAGGTGTTTTAGTATTCATCAGATATAATGTTGTAATATTATTGGTAAGACAGTGAAACAAATCCCAATACACGTAATCTCTGCTAACAAAGATGAAATAGAGAATTAAGTAAGAATACGCTGCATTTGATTAAGGCTGACATTGGTTTGAATATGTTCATCCTCTAAGGTATAGTTTGGGGGATAACCCATCAACCAAGCACAAAATGGTGGTATTGAGAATAGCGGGAGACACAGATTTGGTGGATCCGAAGGGACTGAGAATCACTCCTGAAATGGGGTGTGAAATGGGATCCACAGCTGATATTCGTCTTTAGCTGACAAAGTGGTGAAAGCATTTCCTGGTTAACACACTGATCTCTCTCCTCACTGCTCTAGAAGCATGACCTTCAAAATCTTTTCTTGGAGGGCGATGCCTATGGCTCAAAGGAGTAGGGCACCGGGCCCCTTTACTGGAGGTGGTGGGTTCAATCCCGGCCCCCACCAAAAACTGCAAAAAATAAAAAAAGAAAAATCTTTTCTTAGGGAAAATTTTATTTACATTGCGACAATTTCTTTCTAACACACGTGCATGCGCAAGTACACACACACTAAAAATGTCATAAAATGTCTTGAAGAACTACTCAGACTTCTCACATTTAGCACACTCCAATATTTCTCTTCAGTATTAGTTTTTGAAGACTGGTTTTGACCTACTAAGTTGATTTCAAAATCTACTAACAGATGGTAGTAGGAATTTGAAAAATACTCCCCAGAGTGTTTCATGTTATATCTTTGACTACCTTAGGAGAATAATTAAACGTGTGCTGATTGTATAATGAATCGTTTCAAATTAACCTGCATAGACAATAAAGAAATATTTCTGTGAACTGCAATCTTTGTTCAGGAAATTTACTTGAAAATCTTCATAAAGGATTTCACGCATTAGTTTTTATTACTAAAAATTCATACTGTACATGTTAAAGCAATGAGACAGGAAAGCTTTCTTTTAAAAAAAAATTTGCAAAACTGTTAAGAATGCCTTTCAGAAGATCATCTTTCAGTATGTGCTTCTTAATTATCCCAGTGGAAATCAACCGTCTTCATTTAGATTTTCATGGTAACTCCTGGGAATGAGATAGAAGAACTCTAAGACTGTACTAATACGATACTCCCGAAGGAGTCAAAATTCATAATTGTCACCAATTATAATCCTTAAAATGTGGTATTCCTTCTTTCTGAAAAAAAAACTTCCAAATTCTGTCTGCATTATTTTTGTCCTCAGTATAATCATTTATTTCTTTTCCAGAAATATGCAGTCAGTAAAATAAGATCAATGTTCTTTCTGTTGGCGTAAGAATATAGTAGAGTCCATATAATGATATGAAGTCTCCAGTCATATCTAAGCCCTTAGATTTAAACATTCATTTTATATGTCTCTGACTCCAAGATATTATTTCTGTCTTTGACCTCTTCTGTGAGCTCCATATCCCGATTTTCAACTGAGCTTCGACTGTCCTCACTCCTATGTCCCTGCCAGGACTTATACTTTAATGTGGTTTAAACTTAACTAAACCTTCTCTCTTTGAGGTACCCTATTCCCTACTCAGTCTCCCCTCCCCCCATCAACTCTTTCTCCTCATTTCCAAATTTCTTCTAAGGGCACCACCAGCCTTCCAGATATAAACCCTTAGAGTCACATTAAATCCCTTATTTCTTTTCACTATTATATCTATTAATAAGGCCTGGATTCTATTTGTAGAATATTTCTTAAACTTTTCTATTTCTGTCTATTTCTACTGTTAATACCCTAATTGCCTTTAATCTGAACTATTGCAATTGCTTTTTGAGGTAATTATTGGTGCCATCCATATATATTACCAGTGCTTCTCTTTCTGGACTTGTAGCAAGATTGTCCTTGCCCACTCCCTGCAGTTAGGCACAGCCATAGTCAGTGAAATGTGAACAGAAGTGACTTGCTTTACTCTCAGATTGATCCTTTACAAACCACTGCACGGCTCACCATGCTGTGGAAACAAACCATCTTCCAGATGGATGTTTGAGTGAGGAGGGCGTGGATCAGGACCCTCCCTCTCCTTCCATGGGCCCCAGATTGGTTCTTTACAAACCACTGCATGGCTCACCATTCTGGGCAGACAAATGATCTTCCACATGGATGTTTGAGTGAGGAAGGCATGGATCAGGACCCACCCTCTCCTTCCATGGGCCCCAAATGCACATAGAGCAGAAGCAAGAAATAAATCTTTCCTCTCTTTGTTAGTTTAATCCAACGAGACTTTGGAGTATGTGGTTATTTAGTAACCCCATCTGTCCTGACTGATTTAACCCCTCAACTGTATTATGTACTAAAAAAGCTCTTATCCCTCTAATTATTTTACATTGTTATCATGTTAATCTTACTAAAATATAAGTTTAATTATATAAATTCCTTACTAAAATATTTAATATTCTCCCCTTATCTTCACTGCTCTTCCAGACCATCACAGGGTCAACTCCTGTTGTGTCTCCATGTGCATACACTCTGAACATTTTTTCTTTCTTTTCTTGAGACAGAGTCTCACTTTGTCACCCTTGGTAGAGTGCTGTGATGTCATATCTCACAGCAACCTCAAACGCTTGGGCTCAAGTGATCCTCTTGCCTCAACTTCCTGAATAGCTGAGACTATAAGTATTCACCATAACATCCAGGTATTTTTGGAGACAGTGTCTTGTTCTTGCTAAAACTGGTCTCTGAACTCCTGCTCAGGCAATCCACCTGCCTTGGCTATCCACCAGAGTGCTAGGATTACAGGCGTGAGCCACACTGCATGCGGTCATCTAAATCTTTTAAAACAATTCCTGTTGTTTCTCTGTGTGCATACACTCTGAATACTTAGTCTTTTGCTTTTCTAGTCCTGTGATTCTGGATGCCTTCCACTTCCTGTCCTGTCTATTGAATTGCTACCTATTCTTAGGTAACAATTCAACTGCCACTGTCTCTAAGAGTCTTTACTGGATCCTTGTACAACAGGGACAGGAAATCCCACTCATTTAAACTCCCAATAGACCTTGAATCTTTACTTTGGCTCTCACCACACTTGTAATGACTATTTTGAGCAAATTTTTATCTGTTTTCAGGCAGGAACTGATCTTCTTTCCCTCCATATTATTGCAAATTCTCTTCACAATGCCTAGGAAATACCTTGAAGTTAAATAAATGAATGAATAAACGTGATTATGGTTATACTTTGCTTTAAAATGGCCACTTTTTTTCTTGGAAAACACAATTATTGCAACATCAAGGTAATTGCTGCCAAGGAAATATTTCTTAAGTTAAAAAATAGTAAATGTCATGGTAGTCTTTTTCTTTCAAATGACCTTAAAATTATCCTTTTTGTAGGGTTTACTTTGACTTTGGCTCTTTGCTTTGACTTATTTTATTTGACTTTCAAGCATGCTTTTGTGACTTTCATTTTTAAACAATTCAGATTTTTAAATAAATAAAAAGTTAGATAACTAGTGGAACTTTTCTTGTAAAATATATTCTTATTTTTCAAATTTTAGATCTATTATTTTGTTCAAAACTAATAATTGTTCATTTTATTTTTTTCCACAACTTCTTTAAATGTATATTGTTCTGTATATTTTAAGGATCAAAGTCAAGAAATACTCTTTGACATCATGCTAAGCTTGGTTATTAAAAGGTAAAAAAAAAATGCCTGTAATTTTGATTCTACAAAGTCATACTTAAATATGACTATTTTTTACTATAAAAGTAACGTTTCTTGATCCAAAAGATCAAGACTGAATCATTCTATATCACACATGGCGAGGGCTTTGCCTCTTCTGTTGAGGGCCCTCTAGAGAGATTCTCACAGGTACAGCCCAGTGTCATTGAGTGAACTTTTGCTGATGGGAAATCTTTAGCAGGAGTGACCAGCCTTATGCAAATCTCTCTCATTGTTTCTTCCCATAGTGATGACTTGATGCCTCATAAGCAATAGCCCAGTAAGTATTTACTGAGAGCTTACGGATACTCAAGCCCACTAAGAATATCAAATGTGGGATGTAATCTCTGCTTCAAGAGTTTATGCTGAAAACAAGACTTACATCTATTACAGAGAAATGTAACAGAGTAAATGATTAAGCTCTAAATTGACCGTATAGCCTGTGAGTGGAAAGAAGTGATGAAAAGGAGAAATCAATACAAAACATGAAACGGTACTGGAGAAAGGTCCTATGCATGTGGTAGAGTGAGCTCTGGATGACAGCTTGTGGGAAGAGCAAGGATATCTGAAGTCTGAGATTAAGCTAGTAGCCAACTTGCCACTGTGGGCTTACATTGGCAGCACTGTACAAATGACTCAGTAAAGTTTCATAACCTTTTGCTGAGTGGTGTTCATTATTGTAGTGTGTTGTTATTATTGTTGTGTGTTGTTCTGTGTTGTATTTAGTACTGGTGTTAAGATTTCTCTTTTTTTCCTGAATTTATTGACCTATAATTGGTAAGTAACAATTGTATATGTTCAAGGTGTACAACGTAATTATTTAATTGATCATGATAATCAAATTAATTAATATGTTTATCACTCATGTATTCACCGGTGTGAGGGTTTGGGGGTGTGTGTGTGTGTATGTGAGCGCTGAGGACACTTAAGATGTACTTTTGGAAAATTTCAAGTAAATAATACAGTATTATGAACTATAGTCATCATGCTGTGCATTGGATCCCCAGAACTTACTCTTCTTGTAACTAAAGATGTATGCCCTTTGGCCAAATCTTCTTATTATCCCCAGCTCCCAGCAACCCACATTCTATTTTCTGCTTCCATGAGTCGGACGTCTGTAGAATCCACGTAGGGCCATCATGTAGTATTTGGTTTTCTGTATCTGGCTTATTTCACTCAGTGTAATGTCCTCCAGTTTCATCCTTGTGGCTATACATGATAGGATTTCCTTCTTTTTATGGCTAAATAATATTCTTCTCTGTGTGCGTGAACATTCTATTTTCTTTATCCACTCATTCATTGAAGGACACTTAGGTCGATTTTATAGGTTGGCTATTGTGATGAACGCTGTAGTGAATCTGTGGATGCTGACATCTCTTCAAAATACTGATTTTTAAAAATATGTATACCCAGACGTAGAGTTGCTGGGTCATATTGTAGTATTATCTTGAATTATTTGAGGATGTTCTTTACTGATTTCCATAGGAGCTGTACCAAATGACATTCTCACCAACAGTGTAGAGTGTTCCTTTCCTATACACCCTCACCAATATTTGTTGTTTTTTGTCTTTTTTATACTAGCCACTTAACAGGTGTAAGGTGATTTCTCATTAATGGTTTTGATTTGCAGTTCCCTGATGACTTGTAATGTTGCACACCTTTAAACTTGTTGGCATTTATATGCCTTTTTAGGCCCTTTGCCCATTTGTTTGTGTTTTGAGCTACTGAGTTGTATGAGTTCTTTATTTATTTCAGATATTAACCCCTGACCATATGGTTTGCCAATGTTTTACTCCATGGATGGGTTGCCTTTTCATTTTGTTGATTTTTTTCCTCTGCTGCAAATGCTTTTTAGTTTGACGTAGTCCCACCTGTTCACTTTGCTTTTGCTGCTTCTGCTATTGGTGTCATTTCTAAAATATCATTGCCAAGACCAGTGCCAAGGAGTTTTTTCTTTAAATTTTACTTTAGAAGATTTATGGTGTATGGTCTTACACTGAAGTCTTTAATCCATTTTCAGATGAGTTTTGTATATGGAGTAAGACAAGGGTTTAAATTCATTCGCTTGCATTTGAATATGCAGTTTTCCCAACACAATTTACTGAAGAGACAATCTGCCCCATTGTGTCCTATTGGCAGCTTTGTCACATGTTAGTTAAAGATTAGTGGATTGTATATATCTGTATAAGTTTACTCCTGGGTGCTCTGTTGGTCTATGTGTCCATTTTTATGCTAGTACTGTACTGTTTTGACTTCCATGGCCTTATAATATGGTTTAGAATCAGGAAGTGTGGTGGCCTGGATTTGTCCTTCTAACTCAAGATTACTTTGCCTATTCAGGGTCTTTTGTGATTCTATTTGAATTTTAGAACGATTTTTTTATATGTCTGTGAAAAATGTGATTGAATTTTTTATAGTGATCACATTGATTCTATCTATCATTTAGGTGGTATGGACATTTTAAACAATATTAATTCTTCCAATTCATGAATATAAGATATCTTTTCATTTCTTTTGGTCTTCTTCAATTCCTTTCATTAATGTCTTCTTTCAGTGTACAGATCATTCATCTCCTTGGTTAAATTTCTTCCTAAGTATTTTATTTTATTATTTTTAATGCTATTAAAAAGGATTGCCTTCTTGATTCCTTTATGGGTAGTTTATTGCTAGTATAGAAGCACAACCGATTTTTGTATGTTGATTTTCTAATCCTTCAACTTAACAGGATTTATTACTTATAACAGTATTTTTGGTGAAGTCTTTAGGATTTTCTAAATGTAAGATCATGTCGTCTGAAACAAGAAAAAATTTACATTCTTCTTTTGCAATTCATCTTATTTCTCTTTCTTGCTTAATTGTTCTAAGACTTCTGGTACTATATTGACTAGAAGTGATAACAGCAGGCACCCCTTTCTTATTCTTGATCTTGGTAAAGCTTCCAGGTTTTCATCACTGAGTATAATTTTAGCTGTGAACTTGTCATATAAAATTTATTACGGTGGAGTATATTTTTTCTATACCTAATCTGTTGAGAGCTTTTTATCATGCATGGATGATGAATCTTTTCAAATACTTTTTTAGTTTTTATTGAGATGGTGATATGATTTTTATCCTTCTTTCTTTTAATGTGGTTTACAGTGGTACATCTTTGTCCCTGGGAGATATGCTCCAAGATTGCCAGTGGATGTCTGAAAGTTTAGATAATACCAAACCCATATTAAGCTATTTTTTTCTATACATACATACATACCTATGACAAAGTTTAATCTATAAACTAGGCACAGTAAAAGATTAATGATAATAGCTATTAATAAAATAGAATAATTATAATATACTGTGCAAAGAATTATGTAAATGTGATGCTCTCTCTCTAAATATTTTGTTATTGTATACTTACCCTTGCGGTGATGTAAGATGACAAAATTCCTTTATGATCAGATGAAGTAAGGTGAATGACATAGGCATTGTGACATAGCTTTAGACTATGATTGACCTTCTGACCATATATCAGTGGGAAAATCATTTGCCTTAGAGGGTCCTGGATCTTTGAGCCATGACATCTTGATTGAATGCCAAGAGCAAATGATGTCAATGGCTAATGGGCAGGTGGCAATACAGTGTGGATACACTGGATAAAGAGATAATTCATATCTTGGGCAGGATGGAGTGGGATGGTGTGAGATTTCGTCATGCAACGCAGAATGGTGTGCAATCTGAAACTTATGAAATGTTTATTTGTGGAATTTTCTACTTAATATTTTCAAAGTAAAGTTGACTGTGGAATGGAAAACTACAGATGAGTCAGGACTACAGTATCACATTTATTGACTTATATATGCTGAACTATCCTTGTGTCTGAGGGATAAACTCTACTTGATCATGGTGAATAATACTTTTCTTGGTAATACCCTGTTTAATTTGGTTTGCTAGGATTTTGTTGAGGATTTTTGTATCTCTGTTCATCAGGGATATTGGCTTGCCACTTTCTCTTTTTGTACTGCTCTTATCTGGCTTTGGTATTAGGGTAATGCCGATTTCATAAAATGATATTGGAAATATTCCCTCCTCTTCAATACTTTTGAAGAGTTTGGGGTGCACTGGCATTAATTCTTCTTTCAATGTTTGGTAGAATCCATCTATGAAGCCATCTGCTCTTGAGATTTTCTTTGTTGGAAAATTATTAATTTTTTTTTTGGTGTTGTCTCAGGTTTATAAAAATGTTATAGCATAGCAGATAGATTCAAATGGTTCTTCATGGTGTCTTGAAATTCATCCCAACTATAGGCTGAGTGATATGGAGGTTGGAGAGGCTGCCAAAGTCCAAAAGCTTTGGCATCTGTGGATCTACTTCAATGTCAGGATCGATATTGTCAGGATCTACTCCAATGATCTCCTGATCCAGGGCTGAAGATGTAGCTGTCTCTCTTCTCTCTCTCCTCCTCCTGAAGCTTGATGGAGATGCCTCTCACTGGGCCTCTCTGAGTCTGCTTCATCAGCTGTGTGATGTAGCTCGCTATCTTGTTGTGGAGCTTCTTGCTGGGAATGATGGCGACCTCTTCACACATGTGCTTGCTTATGTGGAAGTCCTTGCCCAGACTTCCACACAAGCAAGAAGTACATGTAATACTTCTGAATGATGACCCTAGCCGCCTTCTTCATGATTTTGATGTGAACACAGTCCATGTTGGGGGTCTTTGGTAAAAGACAGAAGATTTTTGATTACTGATTTGTTCTCCTGGCTCATTATCATTTGTTCAGATTTTCTATTTCTTTATGATTCAGTCTTGATATATTGTATGTATCTAGGAATTTATGCATTTCTTCCAGGTTATGGAATTTTTTGGTGTACAGTTGTTCAATGTCGTCTTTTATGATAATTTATTTTTCTGTGTAATGTCTCCTTTTTCAGGTTTTATTTAGTTGAATCCTCCCTTTTATTCTCTCTTGTTAGTCTAGCTAAAGGTTTGAAAATTTTGTTTATCTTTTCAAAAGACCAACTTTTAGTTTGATTGATCTTTTAAAATTATATTTCTAGTCTCATTTATTTATGCTCTAATCTTCTTTATTATCTTCCTTTTCCTACCTTTAGGCTTAATTTGCCTTTTCTTTTTCTTAGTTCCTTAAGGTATAAAATGACGTTGAGATTTCTCTTTTTTCTTAATGTAGACATTTATTGCTAAAGGCTTCCCTCTGAGAACTGCCTTTGCTACAACTCATAAGTTTTGGTATGTTGTGTTTTCATTTTTGTTTATGTAAAAATACTTTTTGATTTCTCTTTTGATTTTATCTTTTACCCACTGGTCTTTTGGAAGTGTGTTGTTTAATTTCTGTGTATTGTACTGGGGTGAATATTTCTGACTCCTTTAGCCAGGTTGCCAATGTTCTAACTGAAACTTCACCACTTGTTAGATGTATATCCTCAGGTAAGTCACTTGGGCACTCAGTTCCCTAGTTCCCTATCTTTAACAATGGGAAAACTGGTGATAATAATAAAAGGATCTATCTCACTGACTGACTGGGAGAACCAAATGAAATATTAAGTTGACTTTAGCTAGAATAGTATATAGTACACATATATGGTAAGCACTTGCTATACTAATGTTTTAGGAAGTCCTTACAGTGTGAGGCACTGTTGATATGGGTTACTTCATTTGACTTTCACCACAGTCTTATAAAGAGAGTTTTCTTGCCTCTTGTTTTAGATGAAGAGACACTTTGAGAGGTTAGTCTATTTTGGGCACCAGTTAGTTTTGGAGGAGCTGGTATGTAAATACAGGATTTTTCATCTTACACAGAAACCTGAGCAGTTAAGCACATCTGCCTCCCTGGTTGAGTATGAATCCATGGATTCCATGGAAATAGGAGATGGTCATAGTATTGGACATCAAAAGTAACAATTCAGACTCTGCAGAGGACGGCTTTCTCAGAAATATCCTTCCAGCTACTTAACAAGTGTTTATTTTAGTTTGATTTAGATAGTTTACGGATATAAATTTGTAACTTCTTATGTGCCACAAGGAAAGAAGAGAAGGTCCTGGGTGTACCAACATTTAAGAGTGACTCAAAGAATAGAAGCCAGCAAAAGGAGTAGAGTTCTATCACCTTGTCTCCACCTCACTCTCCTCTGATGGTCTTGAGCTCAGTAAATGACCACCGGTGCCTGATCCAAAAACCTCACAGTGATCATATTCATTTTCTTCCATCCAAATTGTTGTTCCCTCTTCAGAGTCCAGACTTAAATTCTTTCCACTTAGACTTTTACTACTGACTTTTAACTCATCTCTTTGCTGCTAGACTCCTAGTCCTGCATTCTACTTTAAGTCCAGAGTTATTTTTCAAAAAAAAAAAAGAAAAAAAAATCAAAGCTTCTGTGACTTTTAATTTCTCCTAAATCCACTTTCAGATTCTTCACATTCTCACCACCCAGATTAGCAGGGTTTTCCATCACAATTTTACTTGACAAACTCTTTTAAAACTCAACAAAAATTTCTCTTTTTCATGAAAATGGGAACTCTTCCATTCTCTTGACATTAATGGGTTTTTTGTTCCTGTCTTTGTAACAGCCTTTAAACGTGTAATGCATCACACGTTATTCCCTCCATTAGAGGAAAGCACGGTAAGACCAAGAGTTTCCTCTTTATTCCACTGGTATAGCCCTATGCTTGGTACATCATAGCCATTCAATAAATGCTTGTTGAATGAAAGCGCGTGTAACATCTTTAGCCTTCCCTGCTTTTAATTCACCTACTTCTTTTTAAATTAGCAGGGTATCTGATACAAAGTACAACAGTTAAACATAAATAAACAAAAGATTAAGTGCAGAGATATTTTAGAGCAGTGGTCCTCAACCTGTAGGTCACGACCCCTTTCTAACAATGAAAATACATTGCAGGATTAGGAAGATTGAGAACCACTGTTTTAGAGGGATGTAGAGAAGAAGATTTCAGTATCCAGGAATTCCAGCCGAAGATGGGAGGCAAATGAATGCTCGTGACTTGGCAAACAGAGTCAAAAATGTCGGGTCATTATTAATTGCAGAGAGGAATAGAGGATCAGTAAGAATGACATGATCAAGGAAGTGGAGTAGGAAACTGGAATAGCCACTCTTTCATTACTGCATTGGCCAACTCCCATTTCTTGTAAAGTAATTAGCGTAAGCATCACCTCCTCTGGGAAGCAAGTGTCTCTGCTAGGCGGATTGCGCTGCCTTTCCTGGTTCGCACTGAGTGTTCTGAGCAAGCCCCATCATGGCCTCCTGGTAAAACTTTTCTTCTCCTTTCTTGCCCCCTCCTGTTGGTTCTGTTTGCTGCATCCAGAGATGTCTGCCATTCCCTTGTTTTAAAGTTTACAGTAGTCTCCCGTTGTATCTGCAATAGAGAGCAAAAATGCTCTGCCATTCTTAACTATGATTAGTTTTGCCACTGGTATTTTTCAAATTATGTTTTGTTCACACTGGGGTCTTTTGCTTTCTTGAATGTGTGCTGCTCTCTCCACTGCTTTGAGTGTTCCTACAATTTTAAATGATCGCCTCCACCCAGCATACATACTCTATTTCTTTTTAAGTGTAGTTCAATATTACTTCTGTAGCTCAGTCTCATTAGCCTGTCTCCCCAATGCCCAACTAGTAACATTTGAATACTATTATTTCCCTTGCTTTTCCTTTTAGGAATGCTTCATTAATTGTAATCATTGACCTGTTGAATGAGTGGGTTGGTGTCCCTTCCTTCTCTATTGTTCATTTTAAGAAGGCCAGGACTATTTTTCCCCCTCATTCTCTCTTTAATGTCTGCACATTGTGTGGCACAATGTGAACACCTAATGAGTATTTATTGGATGGGAATATTGGGTGAGAGAATAAATGAAGAATGCATTCGTGAGTGAATAAACATATCCCATTTTTGTGGTGAATATTTTATTTGCCTCCACTGGCTAAACCTAAAAGTGTTCCATATCCTGTTATGTAACCTGGAAGCCATGGAATGAAATGTTTGATATATAGAATATTTTCAACAAGAAAGAGAGATGTGTAGTGTTTACAGGGACCAGAGCCTTAAAAGAAGATATTAAGAGCAGTAACATAGAATGAACATGGAGCTTTTAAGATAATTTGTCTGGACAGAGAATTTTCTTTGGGCAGTAGTGGAAAACAAGGCTTTCTGGAATGGAGTAAGGCAACGGAAAACCTTCACATCCAGAAGGAACAATTTAGACTAAATGAGTTCATTTCAAACTTTCAACAAACATTGGCTGAATATCTGCTGGATATACCAGCTGTATAAATGCTAGGGAACTAGAGATAAGTAGAATGAAGTGGGAGAGATTCATTGTAAGCTCTTAAAAAGTAAAGTACACAATTAAGGTTTATGTTAGGAAGACTAATCTGAAAACTTTTAAAGATTTTTTTTTTTTTTGAGACAGAGTCTCAATCTGCTGATGCAGGCTAGAGTGCCCTGGTGTCATAGATCACAGCAACCACAAACTCCTGGGGTCAAGGGATCCTCCCACCAAAATACCCACCTAATTTTTCAGATTTTTTAGTAGAGACAGGGACTCACTCTTGCTCAGCTGGTCTCGAACTCCTAAGCTTAAGCAATTGACTTGCCTGGGCCTCCCACCTTTAAAATTTGGATCTGAGATAGGGAGGAGGTTTGTCAGAAGAACAAAGGAATCGAACAAGCTAATCATGCTTTTAGTGAATATTCTGTGCATTCTCATTTAGTTTGATTCCCTTGACCATGACATTTGACTTTGTAGTTCATAATTGTTTGGTTGTCTTACATTGAGTTGGATATTTAAAGTATAATTTTCAAGATTTGAAGACAACAAAATAAATAATATCCTGGAGACATAGATATACTTAGATAAAAAGTAATGGAGATGATAAATATATGTGAAAACATGATAAGGATTTTTATTAACAAGATGCACCATTAAATACAGACACATTCTCCTGCGGTAGACAGTGATTTCATTCTCTACCCAGCATCCGGTTACCTACCCTGTTACCTACTGATGGTGATTTTTCAAGTGTACTTTGCCTCTAGGGGTCATCACATAACACATCCCTGACAAGTTCAGAGGTAGAAGATGAAAGGGAGAAATGTTGGCCTCCATTAATCTTAGTTTGAAAAGAGCATCTTTGGGGAGCACTTTCTAAATTTAGCTATGTTCAAAATGCTCCACCATGAAAGTGCAGCCGAAAACAATCTCATTAAAACAAGCTCAGAGAATAATTCTAAAATATATGATTAAAAGCAAACCAAAGAACTGAAGCACAAACAGTATGACCTTCCCTTGACTTCTGCTTGCAAACTTTACTTATTCAAGTTCAGTTTTGGGTGTTAAGCTTCTTCATGGTCATAACTTCTGTGGTTATTCAGCCATCCCATCTATTCTTTTTTCCCTTTTATTTTTTGTTGAGTTCGTGAACGAGAAACTTGAAAAAAAAATCTTTACAAATTAAGGTCTTCACTCAAGTGCTTTTAAAATAACAGTGTTGTCAATACCATTTTCAAGTATCTGTTCCATTCCAGCTTAAGTTACTGTTTATTGAAATTTCATTAGAGGGTAGAGAATTATTATTTTTCCAATTTAGCTCAAAAAGGAAAGCCAAAAAACATGGATTGCAGCCAGAAATGCTGAATAAATTAGTGTCCTTTTAGTTTAATTTTCAAACTATGAATTGATTCCCTTAAA
The DNA here is from genome assembly GCA_963574575.1 of Galagoides demidoff. Lineage (NCBI taxonomy): Eukaryota > Metazoa > Chordata > Mammalia > Primates > Galagidae > Galagoides > Galagoides demidoff. The sequence goes on along the minus strand of CAUYQV010027973.1, from coordinate 50,496 downwards.
TGAATTCTGAAAGTTTTGTGTGTGTGTGTCTGAACACTGTTGTCATGGCGATTAAAACTTTCCCCCCTATTTTGCATATTGGAGATGGTGGCTTTCTTCTTTTTGATGCTTCTGTAAAATAAAAACAAAAAGTTTAGTTAGAAAAGTGGGTTTTAATGGCATTGTTAATATGCAGTCTAATTTTGGAAGATGTTTGAAAATCACTTATTTTTTTACCTGTGTATGGTAGAGCATGTTGAGTAATCGTCAGTGCCATTGGTTGCCTTGGTTGCAGTCAGGCCTAAGGACTCACCAAAGGGAAGTCATTTGGAGCGGCAGGGCTGCCTGGGAGGTGTGAGAGCCCCGGTGGTTGCTCCGGTGACTCCTGTTGTGGGACCGCTCTCTTGGTGAGGAGGAGCACTGTGTGCGATTTCTCAGATGTGCTCTGCAGGACTCAGTTGCCATCAGCTGTACATTCTCCAGTATCATCTCTTCTTCTTCTATGAAACACAAACTACTCATTTTTTAAGGCATCTAGACTTTATTTCCCTGTGATCAAAACTGTGTCTGTGGCAACTTCTACTTTTTGGAATTAACCACAATCCTCTTTGTGATTTTGTACACAATAGATTTTTTCAAAATGACCTGGAAACAATGAGACTTTCATAAGTTTTTTTCCTTCTCACCAGCTTATCAGAGAGAACCACTGAAAGTAGTATTAAAAAGAACTCACCAAGTGCTCCTCATGGAGAATATAAAAGAAAACACAGCCCAAATACAAGTTAGAGAGATAAAGAAGAAGAAAAATGTCTCCCTGTGTGAACCACTGCAGGTCAGATGGGAGGGGCCCCGTGAAGACCACGCCATTAACATTAACCACTGGAGAGACCACTTCTAAAATGTATTTTTGGCACCAAGCTAATTAGGCACATGTATCCATGGGAAAATCAAGACCCAAAAAGTTCTTCAAAGGTTAGTGATACATCTACTATGACACAATTAGTGGTCTCAGATCAAATCTATTATAATTTGTTCTCCAAAATTTGACTATCTTCCACCTTGTGAGGACTCATACGTACATGCTTAGGGGAGTTCATAGAAAGGAAGTTTATTAGGTGTCAGTACTCTGATAGGACTCGGACAAAGCGAATGAGATCTTAAATAATTTTAATGGGCATGATTTCTCAAACAGTGGTCTATTATTCACCTGAGGTTGAATAACTCAACATGTTGAATATGCACAGACAAGGGACCCTACCTAGATTAAATAAACTCATTATGATCTTTGGACTTGGGGCCAGAAATCTGCATTTTTGCCAAACTTCTTCACTTCTAAGTTTGCAAACTACTCATCTAAAATAAGAAAGCCCTGATCTGTCTTCTGTTCTTTAAGTTAAATCGGAAAAATATAAAGTACCATACTTCAGAAGGATAGAGATAAGCTGGTTACTTTTAGAGAAGGGAGTGAATGAGACTAAGAAGGTTTTAACATCATAGCCTTTGAGAAAGGGCTGGGGTAGTGGAAAACATCATATACAATATCAGGCTGAGAAAGGATATACCAGTTGTCTTCAAACCTCTGGGAGAATATCAGTAAGAGGAAATATAGTCATAAATGGGCCTCGCTTGCCTAAAAATTTTGATTAAAAATGCATTTTAGTAGATTCAGTTATGCCTTTTTCCTCTGGTGACCATCTGTTAGAATTTTGAAAACCTAGACCTATGAAAAAAATTGTCAGTAAGATACACTTGTTATACCAATCTCAGTTCTGGAATCTTTAATCAGCATAGCTGCCATCAGACTGACCAACCAGCTTGCCTGCTAATCCATCTGATCTGTGTCACACGAATACAGCAGGGGACAGAACAGCTGCTGTTCTTATTTCATTCTCCTTCTATCTGTCATACCCTCCAGGTGCCAGTAACTAGGGGAATTTTACCAAAAGCAGCTATCATAATAGCTTCAATTTAAAGCCCAACTTCCCAACTTATTTTTCACAAAATTAAGTTTAGCGTAAATTTCTGTCGTGGCATTTAGATGAAATATTTGGACCTGGTAACTATTAATAATTGTGATTGTGTTTTAAAATGACTGGTCTGAATATTTGAGGATATGTGTAGATACATATTTCTTGGTTATTTAGTGTGGCTTGAAGATTCTAAGATGACTCCCTAGTTTTCTAACCCCTGGAGTACATGACCTTGAGGTCCTCCTCCCTTGAGTGTGGGTGGCTCCTGGAAATATGATTGGATACTACTCCCATGACTAGGTTACATTTTGGGAGAAAGTAGAAAGTACAATTCAGGTCTCTAATTAGCTTACTTTGAGTTATTCAAAATGGATCTGATCTTAAAAGAGCATCTAAGACCCAAGAGAACTTTTCTTGCTGGTCTTGAAGAAGCAAACTGTGATGTAGGGAGAGGGCTGCCTGGCAAGGAGCTTCAGAGGCCTCTAGAAGCCAGGAGCAGCCATAAATTGATAACCAGGGAGGCAGCAGAGTTGAGCCAACACTGACACTGCAGCTTCTCTGCTGCCCGTGAGACTCTCAGCAGAGGCTCCATCCAAGCTGTGACCAACTCCCGATCCATGGAAACATGATAATAAATGCACGTTGTTTTATGTCACTAAGTTTGTGGTAATTTGTTATACAGCAAGAAAAACACATTATGATCAAAAAAAGCACAGACACTCTTTGACTTTGGATGATGTTACCTTCTGATAAACCTGTTGTAAGTTGAAAATACTGTCAAGTCGAAATGCATTTGATACACTTAACCTAACAAACAGCATAGCTTAGTCAGCCAGGCCTACCTTAAATGTGTTCAGAGCATTCCATTAGCCTAGATGTGGGCAGGATCATCTGATGACACAGCACACTGTAGAGTACTGGCTGTCTACCCTGGTGATCGGGTGGCTCCTGGGAGCTGCAGCCCGCTGCTGCTGCCCAGCATCTTGGGAAAGTGTTGTATGGCGTGTCGCTCCCCTGGGGAAGATCAGAATCCATAACTCTGAGCACAGTTACTACCGAATGCATATCGCTTTCATATCAAGTTTGAAAAATTTAAGTCCAACTAGGGTAAATCAGGGACCACCAGTACCATCAAACAATAACCCATTACTCAAGCACTGAATTTTCTTACTATAATGCATGTGACTTCTACTTATATGCTCAATACTTAATGACTTGAAAAAGGATGGGATGAAATTTCCTTGATGGTCATTTTCATAGAATCAGTGAAAAGCATCACCATTGGAATTAGACAGTCATGAATTTAAATCAGTTTTTTTCAATCTACTAGTAGTTTGAGTGTGTGCAAGTGTCTTAAACTTGATTTTTATGTTTATGAAATAGGGAATCTTTGCTGGCAAGATTTGTTGGGAGGATCAAATGTAATAACAGTTATAAATGACTGGTAGTGGGCCTGGCACAAGTAAATCTTTGGTGACTGGTAGTTTTATTATGAGGTAGGTATTAAAGGAGATATGGCATTATTTCCAAATAAAAATTACCTTTTAATAATGGGTGGAACCACTTTCAGAGAAATCTTCTTTTGGAATGATGTCCAAAACAAAAAGTTCTCATTTACAATGCATAATAAAGGAATAATTTTAAATAAAGTCACTGACATGTCAAGCAAGTACAATAACTAGAGCTTGCTTTGAGTCTGAGTTACAGGGTAATCTACACTGATCTCAAGGACTGATATAAACCCCAAGGCAATGATTGTTGAATAAATTCTACTGATATTTTCAATCTAGTGTCTTCAATAGTAGTTCTCTTTTGCAGAGGGAAAAACTTCTGATTGTCCCTAAAGCTGCTGACATTGAATATACATCAGGATGTCACTGAAATGCTATTTATCTGTTCTGGCTTTCTCATTTAAATTTTTTCTTTCTTTTTATTTATTTCAATAATTTTCTGTATTTCAGAAGCAGTACCAAGCCTGAAAATCAAAACTATTTCAAGAACATTTTACATTCAGACCTTTTTTTCCCCTGAATTGAAAAGAAAAAGATCATCTTTAAATATATGGAAAAGTAAATGTCCATCCTACAGTACATTATATTTTAACAGCTCTTGAAACTTCAGTTAGTTGGTTTAGTGCTTATGGTAGTCTGGATGTTAGCCAACGGGAGTAGAAATTAATTCCATATGTGATCAACAACAAACAATTTTTGAACATCTCCCATAAATATGACAGTACTTTAGAAGCCAGAGATCTAAATAGGGTAAGTTATAACTCCAGCACTTGAGGATCTCAATTTGTTGAGAAAAAATAGGTAGCATAACTAATAAAATGTTCTTGAATTTAATGAAATTAAAGCTTGACACTTTGGAAGGCAATTGCCTCTCTGGTTGGCACATATTTGCAGGTATTGAATTTTAAAATGTAAATCTGAGCTCATCATTTTTACCAAAAAGGGTCACCTGTTATCTTAATAGTAATAATAATTATTAGCATTATCGGATTCTATGTATTGGGCTAGATAACTTTATTTATTCCTAGCATAATACACGTGTGAAATAGTTTGTCTTACCTTAGTTTTCAGTAGCAGGTGATAGAAATCCAAATTTATCTTCTACTGACTCCTTTATTAATTTGTACAGGAAAGTGCCGAGGAGACCTGACTTCACATCTGTGGACTGGGGATTAAATCCTATCATCAGGATTCACCTTAGTTTCTTTCAGCTTTTCTCTCTGCTATCTTTATTTTCATTGGAGTTTTTTCCTCAAAATACCTAAGATGGCCATGAATAGCTTCAGGATTTCATGGTCCTTAGCACTTTAAATCTCAGGAGAGAGAAGTTCTCCTACCCTTAAACCCCCATTAATCTTTGCAAGGGTCATGTGGGTCATGTGCCCAACTGTGTTGGGAAGAGACAAGAGGTTACCCTGCCAGCAGAGGGCGCATTTCCAGGAGTATCACAGAGATAAAACTGCATGAAATGTACTCCACACCTAGTAAATGACAACTGGGATTGGAACCCACGCTTCTTCCAAATGATCACCCTGCCTATAATGAAACATTTTTCAATTGAAACTGTTTCTTTGTTTGTGATTTTAATTTTTGTGTGACACTCATCCTCCTCAATTTTATGTAAATGCAATTAAAAAAAGGCCCCCTGATATTTTCTCCTTGCAAAGAAACTAACATTTACAGATAGTGGACTTTACTAGTAAATCTAATATCGAAGGGATGAAAAACATAGTTTGTATGAAATATGGGAATACCTTTTATTATTTAACATCTCCTGGAGTCCACATAATTAACAGCCTGTGTGATTCACTCGTCCTCTTTCAGATGTGCCCTATGTTCAAAAACAATGTTTATTTGTGCATTTCAAGGTTTGGACCCATAGATGTGTGTGTGTGTGTGAATGTGTGTCAGTACCTGTCTATGTATGTAGTGTTTGTGTAAGAGGCAAGAGGAGAAGAGGATGCTAGTTTATCAATACACTCAATGTACTATGATAATTTTGTTGCCTAGTCTTTTCTTTCCCCTTCCAAACTTATAAAAGGACAATTTTGGGTGTTCTATTTAAAGGAAATGAACTTTCCCATCTAAACTGAGGGCAATTTTAAAAGCAGCTCATTTTGTAGATGTTTCTAGTCAACGTGACAAACCTATAAATTACATTGGCTTTATTGTGGGAATATTTTACTGGCCGTGTCCTGTAAATGCTAAATCCCAGCTGATATTTCTTGATCTTCAAAAAGTTCAGGGACCAAATTGTATTCTGCAGTGTCTTGTGCTAAATTTCATGTCTCTTCTTCTGCTTTAGTTCCACGGAGATGTGAGGTCACGATGGTTTGAACGTAGACTTGAGTTTCTCTCCTTGATCCACGGATTATTTACCAATGCAAAAAAGATGGAGCAGGCATATGGAAGAAGATGTTTATTTTGAGTGTCAGTATTAGTAACAGAGCCCATCTTTCAAAGGAAGAAAATATAAACTTCATAATGATGGCTTAATATTATTCTTGAAGCTAGCTACCACTTTAGCTGTTATAAAACAGGAAGAACCATCACGGAGCATTAAAATATAATATCTATAGTCACAGTAGCACACCATTCAATAAAGTGAAGGCATGAATATTTAAATTAGAATTTGTTTTTTACACTATATTATGTCAGGAAGAAATTGCAAGCTCTGGATATTCTTTGTGTCTTGGTGAAAGAAGATTCTGTTTTATTTTATAGCTCTTAGAGAAATATCTGCATCAGCAGAAGACTGCTAACAGTCATCATATTTGATTTTATTTAGCATTTCTTAAACACATAACAGTTGTTTTATGCGGGTGTTGGGATTTTTACATTACCGAGTCGTTGATTTAATTTTTACTCTGTGCTGACCTGTCATGTGGAATAAAGCTACTCTATTTCAAGGGTTTGTTGTACTAAGGATAGAACCAGATATAGTACATTGGAGTTACAATATTACAAAATCATGAAGGGGGAATTTTTTAAAGAGCTTTTAAATGATCCATTGGTATAAGGCAGAGAAGTATTCTATAGCCATACCCTAGATTGCATAAAATAAGCCTGTGCATATTGTGACTTAATTTTCTTTATTCTAAGAACTCTTCACATCTAGTTAAATTTCAGCAATATTAATGGGCATTCTTCAGCGTGTCAGAAGAAGAAGAAGATGATTTATGACCTAGATAAACCTGTAAGGCTCAGGTATGATTTAGGAAAGTATCAAGAATCACTTTTTATAAGGAAAGGCTCAATCATACAATTATTATTGACAAGATTCCCATACCTTTTTTAATCCAGGGTAATAAGATCTCTTGTCTTACAAAGAGAAAACCTTAGAACTAACAATCATGGGAGTTGTTCTAGTAAATGTAGTGATAAATCTCAGGTTTGTATGATTGTATGTAAGATCTGAGAGATCATCAAAGCAGCGGGTTATATAGTATTTATTATAGACCAGGAAATGTTCTGAACTCTTTTCAGATAATTCATTAATTTTCTCAATAATGCTATGAAATAGGAACTACTGATAGCTCCATTTTACCTAGAAATACCCAGAGACAGGGGTTTAGTAACTTTACTGAGGCCTCATAGATCCAAAGAGGCAGAGTCCAGATTAGAGCACATGTGAAAAGGCCTCGGAACCTGTGTCCTTAAACACTAGTGTATATGGCCACTGCAAGTAAGTTACAGAGAGATGACAGTGTTCACTTGTGCATTCCTTCCTCAAAACTCAAAAATAAAAGGCCAAAATATGTGGAAGTGTTCTCACTGAGAAAATATTCTCAAATAGAATAACATTTAATGGAAAATAATTTCCTCCTATGTTACTGTTCTATTTACGAGCATTTGAATACAATTTGGGTTTCTAACTTTGTTTTTATTTTTAAAAAAATCCATCATCTATCAATCTATTTATCTCTTCTTGCCAGTTTTGTCTAATTTAAGGAGTGAAAATATAGCTACCCATGCAAAGACCGAATAATTACAAGTTTTAGCATTAGATTGAGCTATTTATTAATCATGACAAAGACATTTTAAATGCCTCCATACCTTGAAGACAGGATTTAGGTAGGATGGATGCTTCGTGTATCTAAATAGACCACAGTAGCCAAAAAAAATTCAGTAGGAAATGTTCCATGAGCAAAAAGAAAAAATAAGGACAGCCGATCAAAACACATGAATTAATATGACCCCAAGTATTATCACAAATTTCACTCCCACTTTTGTAGAACAAATTCATAGAATTCACAATGTCAGAAGCCTTTACCAGGAAGGACACAGAAGGATGTGCCGCAGAGTATATATAAAGCCACCATGCGAAGATGGCAGGTTCTCTTGTACCATCGATTTTCCTCAGAGGCAATTTTAAACAATATTTGAATATTATGGAACATCTATCATGCAGTAGAGTAAAATTTATTTGAATTTTTAAAATACCCAACCTGACTCTTCAAAGAAATTTAAGCTCTGGCTGTTCCACTGGAGCTCTGCCACAGGACCCCAGGGTATATCTATTTATTCTTCTCTACCTTTAGGGAAATTAAAAAAAAAAATTGAGAAGCACTGAGATAATGCATCTTTCCATAGTTCTTCTACTTGTAGATTGGGAATAAATTTTTGATACTTATTATGAACCTAAGAGTGACAGGCAGGGTTGGATATTTTTATACGCCTTCCTATGAATTGGTCTGTTTGGCAAATTGGATTGATCAATAGTCTGGTTAGTGAAAGAAAATAGAGACTAATTAATATATAATAAGCATGAAGTTGCATGATATTTTACACAGCATAGGAGTGAAAAGTACGTGTCTTTAGAGATTTCTTCCACCTTAGCAAGTATTGTTCTCTTTTATAGGTTTTCCCCTGTTGTTCTGCATAAAGACAGTGCAGCCTGTTTTAATCATTATCATCAGCACGTCTATGTTTTGTCATATCATACAAGTTCACGTTTGGTTCCACCAATGCTGCTATAAGAGGTCACAAAGAAGGCAACTTTTTTTTAAAAGGAACACTAAAATCGAAGGCTAGCATGATGGCTTTTATGTGTGACTGAGCTTGTGTGGGGTGAAGAGGAATTCAAAATAAATTGCTGTGTGAGACACCCTTCATGGAAATATCAAAACGGTGCAATTCTTCCCGATATTAAAAGTTCTATTCACATTCTATTTTTCGCCTATCCAGACCATAATATTTTCAGAGTCATAATTCCTCAGGATGCTCTTCTGCTTTTCACTATAGAACATGCCGGGGAAAGAAATGATTTGCCTTCGTGGTGTCAATGGTATCAAATTAGAAATGTTTTTCCCCAAATCCTTTCGAATTATTGAATGTTCATCTTTGAGTATTTATGATGTACAAGTGCCAGCCTAATTGAGGGTTGGAAAAAAGCTATTTGGACTCTGCCACTATTCTTTCAGTTATTTTTAATTTTTGGTTTGTGTCATTTATAAACCGTTAAATCTTGCAGGTTTAATCCTTGAAATTCCCTTTTGCCTGAAATTTACCTAACCCAGACTTTAGGGAGTTATTTCAAAGAGTTGGGGGTTTGACATACTCTTGGTATTTTTGGCATTTCCATCACTGTATATATATTTCAAATGTATAATTCCCTCTTTTTTCTTTAATTTTTCCTACTGAAACATTCATCTTTTAAAATCTGTTCTTAACAGTTGCTCCGCTGTGGTAATCGCCTTCCCCTTGTCTGAACCCTTAGTTCTGAGGGGTGTGCCTCTGACAGATGCAGGAGGGGCACTCTTCTTTTGATAAACAGTGTTGAATAATTATTTCTCTTTTGTTTCAATGCCATCTTTGATGATGTCCAGTGTTTCCCTAATCTTGTGGGTCGTCTCGGTGCCTGAGATGTGCTGTCTAGATGGAGCAGTAAGGTCTGGGTCTCAGAGAGCTTATAGCTCATCATCTTTTAAGTATAACTTGGAGGATGTTTTCCAGGATGAACTATTTCGTGCCAATTTTCTGCCTATTGCATGGAGTGTTTTCCCTGAAATGAAGATCTCTATGTATTTGATGACCAAGAAAGGTTGTGTCCTAGGAAAATTTGAGGTTTTACTTGAAAATCCTCTTCGTCCGTCCAGGGAATAATTCCCATTCCAATTGGTTCTCCATAGCCCTTTCCTGTTTCTAATCCATTTATTGCTTTTTCAAGATTATCATGCTTTTTTCCTAATTATAAAATAGTGTATATTCATGCTAAAATCTGGAAAATGCATAGAGGCAGAAGTCAGTAAACTTGTGAGTCAAAAATAAGGTCTGCTAACATTTACCGTAGGCTATAATCTATTATTTGTAAATATACAATTGTACATATATATATAGTATCAACATGTACCAACTATTTTACATATGCATTTTTTTCATGGCATTCAATCTCTTCAATTTTATTGAACATAATCATTCAAAAACAATACTGCCACAACCCAGCTACTTGGGAGGCTGAGGCGGGAGACTCGCTTGAGCCCAGGAGTTGGAGGTTGCCGTGAGCTATGATGCCATGGCACTCTACCCAGGGGGATAGCTTGAGGCTCCATCTCAAACAAACAAACAAACAAACAAAAAAAAAAAACAATACTGCCTTTATTATCTGAATGTGACTTTAAGATTATCATGTAATTCTATAATATTATCAGGTGAATTTTACAAAGTGTAATACTTAAACAATTGATCAAAGGACCCTCTTTGAAAATTTGCCACTAGTTTTTCCTTGTTACCCAATTGTTAGCAGGCTTCAGAAAGCTCATTCTTTTTTGGATTTTAATCTTGGTTATTTTCTCATATTTTTAAATAAGGCATGCAACTTTTTGCACGGAAAACTTTAAAAATGACATATTCATTATTAAAACATCTATCTTAATATCCCAGGTAATATTTCTTAATTACAGTTATTCATGTTTTTTAAATTTTTAGCAAGTGGTCTTCTTGGTCTATGGCACACATTTTTCTACAACTTCTAAATAAATGCTATATTTGAAAGTCTTTGGAATTCAGAGCAAAGTTTATGAAACTATCATTTATTCGTTTAATGTATTTTTATCTTTTTTCTAAGTTTCTTTTCAAGGCAAAAAAGTCATAGACTCCTGGGTAACCATGGTGTTTATTACATATTAAAAAATAAAATATTCCATGTATTGTGAAATTCCTACCATCATGTCCCGTTTCTTTCCATCGGGGGACCAGTGAATAAACTGTAATTTGTGATCATGAATGATTTCCACTAAGTATTCTGTTATTGTATTTATTCTGTGCCTTTACTCTCATCATCATTTTTATAATTGGCTTTTTAATCAACTACTGTGTAAGACTGATGTGTCCTGAGTTTCATCATCAGCTGCCTCTTGTTTCAGCAAGTTTTATGATGTAATTTATAGGAGACGATATGTATTTTCACCCAATGTAATTGTATCTAAGTAATACCAGTTAATGAGTCAAATAATACCGAAAATCCATAACAAAAAGTTTTAATTCCTGTCTGCCTCCTTCACCCTCAGAGATGTGGCCGATCCTTCTTAGCTATTTCTGCTAGCACTTGCCTGCAGATTTTTAAATAATGTATTTAAACAGCTATAACTGGATTTTAAAACTGTAGACATTCTCTGTTCCTTTCCTAGAATAGAAGACAGAGATTGAGCTCTCTCATACAACCCTTGCACATTTCTCCCAACATCCTCCAACATATAGTTACGTTAAAATAAATATTGAATGTTAACATTATTAGAATGATATGAATATTACTCTCACTGAGCTCTGTGGCACTCTGGGTCTACCTTTTCTTTTTTATGCATTGTTGCCTAGCATTCATAATTGTCTTATTTTTTTAATTCCATTTGCTATATATATCTAAACTCTAAACTGCAGTCTCTGACAGAGTTATTAAGTTCCTATACATGTGCTCATTCATGTGTCGGAAATCTTATTAGTTAAAGGTTTTTGTTTTTACCTTTGTTTTGTTTTTAAGAAAACCATCCTGGAGCTGTTCTCTTGCTCATTTTTCTAGCTTCCCTTGAAACACTGAATAAAAGATAAAAGTTTTTATAAATTACGTGTCTAAAATGTCTTCATTTTCTCTTCTTTTACCTATCAACTGGGTCTAGGATTCCAGATGAAAAGCATTTCTTCCCAGAGTTTTGAAGATATTGCTCCCTGGCTCTCACCTCTCCACTCACACCACTCTGGCAGCTTTTCTTGAGGACATGAACTGGTTTCCAAACCAGTCGTTTGCACTGGCTGGTCCCTTGGTCTGAAATGCTTCTTTGTGGATATCTTCATGGTAACTCCCTTCCCTTCTCCAAAAACTGCTGAAATGTGCCATTCTTATAGCATCTCCTTTGATTTATTTGTAAATTGCCCCTGCCCACTGCCATTCCTGGGTTCTCTAAACAAGTCCTAGTATTTCTTTCCTTTCTTTTATTATCTTCAAATACATATATAGCTTGCTTATGCATTAGTGAACTCTTTATACCCTATCCCCCATGCTCTTCCTTACCTCCTGCCAAAATGTAGACTCTTTGAGGGTGTGGATTTTGTTTTACGTTTGTCCCCCCCCCCAAATAAGTGATATAACCAAAGCAACTGGATATATTTCTAGAATATATCCTAGAAAAGTGCCTGACACATATAATGAATTAAGAAGTATTTGTTAATGAATAGTGTTCTGATTTTTCCATGTTGAGGTTGAGGAGTCTTGCCTGTTTTCTTCATGATACACATAAACACACGTGATGGCTCAGCACCCATAGCACAGTGGTTACAGCACTGGCCACATGCAGCAAGGTTGATGGGTTCAAACCCAGCCCGGGCCACCAGCTAAACAACAGTGATAGCTGCAACAAAAAAATAGCCGGGTGATGTGGCGTGTGCCTGTTGTCCCAGTTACTTGGGTGGCTGAGGCAAGAGAATTGCTTAAACCCAAGAGTTTGAGGTTGCTGTGAGCTGTGATGCCATAGCACTCTACTGAGGGCGATATAGCGAGACTCTGTCTCAAAACAAAAACAAAAACAAACAAAAATATTGTATATGTTTTTAATATAAGTATATATATATTTGTGTGTGTGTGTGTGTGTGTGTGTGTATATATATATATATATATATATATATATACTGTATGTGACCAGATATTTGCCTTTGTAAGCTTTTAGGATTTTATCCTGATTGCCAATGTTCCATAGTTTTTGTTTTTACCTACCATTGGCAATCAGGATTACCTCCACGTGGAGGAGCTATGCCATGTCCTATGAATATTTTGATCCTGAAAATTTATACCTCTGATATATGGATTTCAATTTTGCATTTTTACTTATTTAAAAAATGTATTAGTTATCTATGGGCCTCTTCATAGTTAGATATGGAATTTCATGGATATATCCTTTAACTTTTTGTCTTTTCTGTATTGATTTTCTTTTTGTTTTTATTCTACTGTTTCCTTCTGGGAGACCCCCTCACCTTTAACTTACAACAATTTCTTGTTACTATAATTTTATTTTTAACAACATTCTGGTGCTTTGAATAGCCCTTTAAAAATTAATGTTCTATCCTGTTCTTGTTTCATGCATGCCGTATGTTTTGCTGGTTCTCTGAGGATAGCAAATAGTTTTTAAAGTTTTAATCTGATGTTTGTTTCCTTTCAGTGTCTTCTTTCTATTTCTCTGTTTTTGGGGGGGCTTTTTTTGTTTGTTTTTATATCTTCCATGGTAGGTATCAAATTTCTGGGGAAATTTGGCTGCTAACCATATTTAGCTAAGACACTGAAGCTCTTAGATCTATGGATTTCAGACGAGCACATCAACTTGAGTGTGAACAAGTGGCCATGTCACTAGGAGGTGCCCAGCTACCTTATCTGTATACTATTTTGACAAACAGGTATTTTCCAATATTTTTCTGTTAGCATTTCTATTAGGAATGGAGTAGGTTAAGGATTAGAACCATCACACTGCTTCACACTATTCAATGTGTAGATTTTCTCTTCTCTTGCTGTTAGTACGGAGCCCTACATTCACCCCTTCCTCCACTGCACGGAGACTGGAGACTTTCTGATTCAATTTCTCTAGAGAATAACCCCCCTATCTCCTGCCAGGTCAGAAATGGGGTACTAGTCAGGCTTTATGTGGTTGTCAAGGGGACCTGGGTATCTAACTAAGATTTTATAGCCTTAACACTTACTCCTGCCTTATAAGTTATTTGATGCCTCAAATTTCAAAGACTTTCTAGGGTTCAGTAGTTCAACCTGACCTTGCTGTGGTTTGCCCCTTCCTGACTCCAGCTTTCTCTGCTCTGGGCTAGGATCATTCATGCCATCTACTTTCTTTCCATCCTCTATGAATTGGTCAACATTCCTTTTCTGCCGTTATCTTCTGTCTAGTTATCTGATGGCCATCGCCATTGTTATTACTTAACTCGCAGTTTAGAAGGCTTTATAAGGTGTAGTAGAATTTATGTGTTTGCATTCATGGCTATCTTCACAGCGTCCTGGGTTTGCATACTTTGATGTGAAACACCAACAGAATATGATGTTACTTCCATCCCTCTACTTTTGAAGGTCTGTAATTCTGAGCCTTATCTATGCTTTCAGTCAAATTACCAATTACATTAATACAGAGATTCATAGGGTGACTTAAGAGGTCTTACAACTGCATGATTATTGAGAGGAGTATGTTTATAAGTTACTCTTCCATAGGGTCAAGGACAGTGAACATATAGTGTAATTACAGTAAGAGTTTTGTGAGAAGCTAGGTACCAATTTTTAATTATTAAATAATAAACTAACAACATTTCTCTTTCAGTACGTCCTTGTAAAGCGATTTAATCCCAAGCTTTGCCATCCATAGGATCTGGACCTCTGGTACTAAAGAGGTGTATAAATCTCAACAGCAACCATGACCAATTTAAAAAATCCTACGTATGTATTTATATAGCTGATGGCAGGGTAGAATACATTAAAAGTTAATTCAAACTCAGTGGTGCTGTTTTTCTTCCTTTGAAACAGAATCTTCTGAAACGCAAAGAGAAAATTTGTTATTTCCATATCTTATTAATGAAAGAGTAATTCAGAAATGCCCACATTTCCTTTTACTAAAACAAACTACTAGTAAGACATTAAGCTGATTATTTTTAGTGTATTTGTTTTCTTTTAAATATTACTTTAAAAAAAAAAAGGAATTGTGTTGAGGGGAGAATATTGACCTAAGAAGCAGATGTTCTGATTGGTTCTTTCACTAGTTGCTGGTTTAGCGCTGAAGTGAAGTGTGATCAAAGGTTACTGATCATAGTACTGGATAATCTTTAAAGTCTCTCTTCTCTCTCCCTTTCTGTGTTTTTGCCTTTCTTCCCTTCTTGTACTCAGACATGATTCTTGTTCTCAACTGACTCACCTTCTGAGTGTGAAGATGATGGAGCACGCCGGAGACAAACATACAGATAAATACCTTATGGGCATGTTACACTGTGGATGCCTCTGTAGAAAATGCTGGGGTAATACGGGCTAGGTTAAAAATAATCGTGTTTATTACCTAGGAGAGACAGTTCACATTTCTAATCATGAAAATGTAGTTTCACATGACTGTAATCCTGCACATCTGGCCATCTTGAAGCCTTACGTTATGTAAAATTCACTGGGTATTTTACACTGAGTGCTTTGTTTACTGTTACAAAGTCTTAAATCAAAATGTGACATCAAAGAAGAAGCTTCATCAAAAGAACCTCAGCAAAAACCTCAAACCAACCAAACCCAGCATTTGTCTGTTTAAATCATTAGCTAAGCCAGCGCTATTAGCCAGCTTACACTTATCATTTCACTGGGCTTTTTCTTGTATGCTTTTCCCACGATCAAAATGTCTGCAACTTACTAATAAATACTGCGAGGGGGGTGATTAAAACCAGGAAAGCCATTGCATTTCAGTGGACAAAATAGTCATTGGAATGCTATCAGTGTGAAGCACTCAGAAATTCATCACCTGAATAGTCCAAATTACAGTACATGGAGAATGCAACCTACCCCAGGGGACATACCTCCATCATCGTCTAGGTTAATTTAAACCAACACGCAGATGTTTTATATGCTTCATGTGTGGCATCCCAGAAGGTTGTGCTTTTCCTTTAGAGCTTTGAATATGTTGATCGCCTTTCATAAACAGTGACACTCAATACATGTTGGGGGAAAAATACTCATTTTCTTTACAGTTAAGCTGTGGGAAAGATGAATCATTAATGATTGGAGTGTAGAATTGTCGACTGAAAGGGTGTCAAGTGAGTTGAATGCCCTGTATTTGAAAAATGGGAATGAGCTCTATTATTACCTGGAGATAAAAAGGGTGGGGGACGCCCGATGAGTAGCCAATGATGTTGAACTTGCTGTATGTTCCAACTGACTTGCTTTTCTTAGGAAGGCAGCATTTTAGGAAAATTGTGTTTGTTTTTCTTTCTGATAGGTTCTAATTGAAGTTTGAAGGTTCATTACACAGTGCCTGGGAATATGTTGTCAAATACAATTCACCTCTCCCATAGTGAACGTTGGCATAATTTTATAGGACGGGGGACCCCAGCATGCTTAGCTGTCATACTGTTTGGCTCCAATTTCATTCATTATGGACAGAATATCTATCGTTTTGAATCTACTTTACAACATCAGTAAATGGCTGCAAATATTAAAGGATCGGTTTGAATGGGCGGATGCACATAGGCATGCAAACAAAACATGGTGGGCAAAATGTTACGTCTCCTTTAATTTTGTTGAACTGATGTTCCCTTAAATGTTTCACAGCTATATCACCTGAAATCCAAAGACCACACTACTTTATCAAAGTCATCTTCAGGGAGGCACCTGTGGCTCAAAGCGGTAGGGCACCGGACCCATATGCCGGAGGTGGCGGGTTCAAACCCAGCCCTGGCCAAAAACTGCAAAAAAAAAAAAAAAAGTCATCTTCACCTAAGTTTAACAATAAAAATAACAATCTAAAATATTTTCTATTCTTACACACATACATGTCCATGTATCAGGACTTTTTTATTTTATTTGGGAAACGGAATATAACATATATTTGGGGTGCTCAGTAAATGAGTCTACTTGAGTGTGACGCTGTCTTTATTAACAGATTTTGTAAACTGGCTTGGTAGTTTCTAGTTCTGTGGCAAGAACAATCTATCATAATAAACCTGTAACATAAATGTACAAGATGCATCCCTGTTTCAAGAGTCTCTAAGAGGAGTCCCCTCATGAACAATTTATATGAGAGGATCATAAAATGTAGTTCAGCAATACACAAGCAGCTGTAGAGAAGGGGTTGCTGTTAAGGAACTTTAAATCAGGAAAAAAATACTTTGGAGGATTTATTGATCTTACTCCAAATATATATTTTTGGGTAACTACCAATTGGAAGGAAGAGTTTATATTTTTTTAGAAATACTGAGCTGACCAATATATTGGAAAAGTAAATAAAGCAGGGTGGCCATCTCTGTTCTGAGTGAAATATTTTGCTCTGTTTGACATCTTGGTACGACGGCTGAGCCGGGGTTGCTTTATTTTTCTCTTGTTCATTTCTGATAAAACTCTTTAAATATTAATATGTATTTTGGAATACATAGACTCTGTTATATAAGATAGTGAAGAAAATTGGCCTTAGGAAATGAATCAGATTGGATAACACAAGCATCAGCTGAATATGCTATTTATTTAATTATTCTAAATAGAGAGCATAGCAAAAGCTAATTGGGAATTTTCCATTTTTATTTTACTGACATTGTGTTCTTGTTGACTTGCATCATTCATTTTCTTTTTCTTTCTGCTTAGTGGGGCTAAGCTCTCAAAGGGAAAGGAGAAATAATTTAAAGTGTGCAGGTTTCTGAGTATAAACAAACAAATAAAAATGTTATCAATGTCGTTATTACTTATGGCATATAAAGATTTTATTTAAACAGTTAACAATGTATGTCCTGGTGAATTACACTTATTTTATGTTTAAAAATGACTCCAGTCTGACTATTCTAAAATACTTCTTAGGATATTACTAACTGTCAATAAGGAATATTGTGCTGAGGCTGATGGGTTAGAACTCAGTGCTGCTAAACAAACAAACAAAAAAAAGTAGCCAGGCATTGTGGCAGGTGCCTGTAGTCCCAGCTACTAGGGAGGCTGAGGCACAAGATCACTTGAGCCCAGGAGTTTAAGGTTACTGTGAGCTGTGATGTCACATTACTCTACAGAGGGTGACAAAGTGAGAGTCTATCTCAAAAAAAAAAAAAAAGAAAAGAAAAGAAACATTGAGATTAACTAATAGACTTATATGGATAAAACATTTTTGGAATAATTTTCAATATTTAAATAATTTTAAATCACAACTAAGTTTTTTTTAAAGACTTTTTTCAACATGTAGGACTTTGGATTGGAATCAAATTAATATCAGAAGTACAAATGCTTTGCTTTCTCTTTTTTACTAAGCAATTTTCTAAGCAATTGGTCATAAATTTTAAAATATGGGTGACTGGTTTTTTGTTCAATGTTTGTATAAATTTAGAGATTACACACTTGTTTAATATTCTTGAATATCCACAGTAAATTGTTTCTAGGAAATACAAATTTCTTCTTTAATTTCTGTCCTCTGTGAATACATTATTGAGGTCTCTTCTGTTGGGATTGGTTAATACACAGATCTTTTAACTAAAATTAAAGATTAAAAAAATACATAGGGGCTAAAAGACTAAAAGACTAAAAACAAAAGAAAAATAATTTAAACTCAAGAGATTTTATTAGTCAAGGACTCAGGGAATGTGCCAGCCCTTCTTACGGAAGGCATTGTATGTAAAGGACACGTTTAGCTGAATAGATTGAAAAATCCTTATTATTTGGAGAATTGATTCAATTGTTATCTCAGTGCTAAATATTCATAAAAAGTACCTATTCATCCACACAATCCTTTTTAAAATGAGGTAATTAATGGAAAAAATAGGTCAATGTGCTGAGAAATGGGGTCTTCTTTATCAAATGGTTAATTCTGTATTCTTTAAAACACGCAAAGTCCCTCTTAGCAAATAAGGTACTTGTAATAATGAAAGTACTATGCACGTGAAAACTCTTTTTGTTTTTGATCAGGATTGGATTAATTAAATTTCATTATAGACGTACTGCATAAAACATACTCCAAAGGCACAATTCTTCCTCATTATACGACTAGTGAAAGTCCAAATTTTAATGGCTAATTCAAGGTTAGGTTGGAAAAGGCGCTCAGTCTTTATGCAGATTGTTAGAAATCTTACATGAGATCATTGTGAATGCAGGCCAGGAAAGTACCCAGAAATCAACAGGCTCAGTTCATTTCTTTTTTTTGGCCAGGGCTGGGTTTGAACCTGCCACCTCCCGTATACGGGGCCAGTGCCCTACTCCTTTGGGCCACAGGCACTGCTCTCTCAGTTCATTTCTTGCTGCTACAAAGCTGTCTGGCCCAGGCTCATTGCACTGAGACACAGAGCTGTCACTCAGAAGCTTTGACTTCCTCATCCACCCAGCAGGATTTCTCCAGCTGCTAGTGGACGCAGGTAGATTCAAATTCTCCACTACTCCTAACGACATACAAAATCAAACATTAATTTATGAGGTAAATATGAATGCAATAACTTTTAAAAGGAAAAAAAGTGAAGAAATGTTTTCTTTATCAAGGCACCACATTGAAAACTATAAGAAATAGTTAATATAGATTATTTCTTCATGTATTTACTAAGCAAAATACTACCAGTAGACTGGCCCCATGTAGTTTACCTGAGTATATCTGCTGTAGGTCAGACTCAGAGACGCATTCCTGACCACTCTTCTTCTAGACACAATTTTTGTCTAATACGATGCTGAGGGAGTGACTTGAATCTATACTGACCCACTCCAGGAAATTGGCTATACATTTAAAAATGATTCCCGCTCAAAAGCATAAGGGAAACTTTGCTAATTAGGTACACAGGTTTGCATGGGCTCCCAGGAGGACAAGACTGAGTGAGAACATTTTATGCACCCGGGGACCCCTTCTCTCCTGGGAAGTGCAGATTCCACACTGTTCAGTGGATGATGAAAATTTGAGTCTAAACTTCACAGCTGATAGTTACTCCAAGTCTCTTAAAAATCATACGATTCCCAGCTCAAGTCCATATTGCCTGCATTATTTCCCTCCAGCCCAAACTCTCAAGGCTGATGTTGCTTCTTAGGGGTTTGAATTAAACAAATAAATCACTCTAGATTCTTTCTACTGGTGAAAATGGGTTTATTCAATCACACAAAAGGAAATTGATCTGAGGCAACAATCAAAGAAGGGCCCTCCTTCCAGTCCAGTGAGTAGATTGCGTTAGCTCTCCTCTGGATGTCTTGATAACGACTAAAATAGAGATGCAGCAATACTGGTACCTTGGATGTAACCTGCTGTTCTAGAGAATATGGCCTAGTAAACAGATTAGGTTCAAAAACATATTCAGTTCATTCATTTATCCATTCATTCATTTATTCAACAACTATTGTTGAGCTCCCATTTTGTGCCCTGTTCTAAGGAATGGGAAAACTGGTGAACAAATATCGGTTCTTGTGATGTTTTTATTTTAAAGGTGATGGGAAAAAGCATAACAAGTCAATGAACAAGGAATGAAACAAATTGACAAGATAATTTCATATACTGTTAGGGAATTGGAAGAAAATAAAACAAGTGTTTTTTTTTAAAAAAGGAAAAAAGGAACAGGTTTAGAGAATAGGCCAAGGGTTGGGAGTAAATTTAACAAAAGTGGTGAGGAAAGGCTTTGCTAAAGAAGGGATGTGTTACAGCCCAGTAGAAGGGCTTTCTAGTTATTGAGGTAGTTGCAGATCAGAGAAATGCAGAGAGCCCCAAATGGGAGGGAGCATTTCACGTAGGGATTAACTTCATATTGGAGGAAGTGAAACGAGGCAGTAAAGGTTCCAGTCTTATGAGCTATGGTAAGGGCGAAATGAGGTAAAATCGGGAGGCAGGTAGCGGCTCGATCACGTAGGACCTCACTCTTTGGTGGTTTGTTTGAGCTTTATTCTGGATGTATAGGAAGTCATTAGATGATTTTAAAAATAATACTTGCTTAATTCTGTGTCACTCTGTCTACATTTGGGAAACAGACCGTAGGGAGACACGAGGTGGAAGCAGGCATTGCTTCTAGTCAAAGATTCCACAGGAGACTTGGCCAAGTTCAGTTTCTGTAATCCCCCAGCTCTGAAGGACACTGCCAGGGCTTCTTCCTCACTCACTCTTGTCTACCCCTGAGTAGATAAAATTTGGCATCAAAAACTCTGCCATTTCCAGTTGACACCTGGGTCAGCTGAGAAGGAAAAAGCATTAATGTAACTGGAGAAGATGACAGGTGGGAACCCATTTTTAGCTTTTTTAGTCTCCACAGAATGACAATAACCCTCTCTAATATTCGTGTTTGTGCAATTTACCAGGAGTTTGAAAATCTTTGATTACTACTGACATTCTGATTTCTAAAGGAAGACCACTTGAATTGCCGCAGTACTTTGAGAATAGATTTTAGTTATCATGTTACAGCTTCTTGTACAGTTTTAAGTGCTTGGGTTAATATTTCCTCTAAATTGAAAGCAAATTGATATTCTGTATACAGAAACCACAAAAACAATGTTGCTATTTTATAAAACAGGAAAATTAAAAGTACTGTACAACGGAAGACATCAAATTCTTCAGGAATAACTGTGGCATTTGAGTAGAGGTAGGCTCAGATCTGAGGTTGGGTGAAGATCAATACCAAGTATAAATATAGTTGGTTTTGTAGTTATTTTAAAGTCTAAAAAGGGGTAACAAACATCTATAATAGAAAAAAGAATCTGGATAAAAGTAAGTGGTGATAATTTTTGTTTCAACAAGATTCACTAAATTGAACATGAAGAATCTCATTCTTGGGGGAACACTGTGATATCTTTTTCTTTAAATTTCTTAAAAATTTATAAATCATATACTGCGTGTTACTAGCATTGTTACACGTTTATAAATTACTAGTTTAATTCTTACAAGAATTGAAAAATCTTCTGAACCCCAAGTCATACCTTAGCTAGAGGATGTTTTGTTTTGTTTAATCAATAATTCTTAAAAGAATGAAAAGGTATGTGACTTTTATTATGCTACAACATTTAAATTTTTTCTCTTCAATAAAACATTATGGAGGCTGAATTCAAAGCTGAGACAGAAAGTAAAGTGTGAAGATCCTTCCAATGTCTGTCACTTGTAATAGTTCTGTTCTATATTACATGACTTATGAATGTCAAGAGTCTGTAAGAATATTTTCAGCTGCTGCATTTGATTTTACCAAAACCCTGTAGGTACAGTAAAGATGACTTATTTGGGGCTTTACAACTGAAAATGAATAAGGTTTAAACATTCAACAGATTAAATGCCCTTTAATTAAATGAATATTATATTTTAATAAAATTTCTCAAGTGGCTCCCCCAAAATTTATTCCTGAATATCAACAAATAAATTTGCATTACCATATGGAAACTTCAGTCGTTGAAAATGATACTCTTATTCTGATGATTCACTTGACTTGTAAGAAAGCTTTCTTGTAAAGTGTGTTTTCTGACTTGTGATAGAATTACCACCCCTAAATTGAACATTACTCATTGGTTAGTCTACCTTAGCTGTCTTTTAGTGAAAGGACTTAAGTTCTAATTTAGAAGAACAGCCCTTGACAGTGACCCTTGATAGCTAAACGTGTCTCTAGTGAGAGGCACCGGACTTCTTCCATGTGTCCCTTGAAGCAGGATTTGTTGGGGATAGGGCTGGTTTTAGTGGTGACCTTCTGGAAAGGATCCCAAGCTCTTCCTTTCTCCTGCAGGCAGTGGTGTCTTCTCTTCCTGCTCAGCACCAGTCTTTCATCTCACTCAAAAGAGTTTGGGTGCCCATAGCTTTGACTGTCAGAAACAGCCCATCTCCTTTGCCCTTCTGTGTCTGGGAACTAAAAGACCCAGTGAAAAATAGTTATTTCCTTCCATATTGGAAGTATTCCAAAGCCCTCTGTTACATATACATGTATCTGTCATTTCATGTGATATTTATATTGAGTGTTTAAAGTCCAACACATTATTTTAGCAAGCAGTTATTAGCAGTTTTTATTTCTTAGGGCTGTCATAGGAATAAATGAAGTAGAGCACCTCCCCTCAAGAATGTGTCTAATCTCATTTTGGATTGAGATAAGAGATGAGTGTTTTCACAGGGAAAAATTAATAACTAGATACCAGTATAGAGAACTTAGGCAAACAGGTGATGTGAGATTATAGAGGAGAATGAGACTCATTGCTGGGTGAATAATCAAAGACAGCAATCTAGAAAAGGTGGGACTTGTACTGGACTTGGAGGATGCATTGGGATTAAATAAGAGATTAGAGAGAAGACAGACAGATCTCCCAGGCAGAGTGTCTAGAGCAGCGGTTCTCAACCTGTGGGTCCTGACCCACAGGAACTGTATTAAAGGGCTGTGGCATTAGGAAGGTTGAGAACCACTGGTCTAGAGGCAGAGCCTGCAGCAGGGATTCTAGTGAAAGTAATTTATTGAGGGAGAGCTCTGGGAGGATGCCTGTGAGAGAGCGAGGGGAGCTGTAAAGGGAAGGGCAGAAAGTGGACAAAGAAGGGATTTCAGGAGAAGGCGAACCTCAGCCTGAGTATACAGTGTGGTCTGGAGAGAGAATTGCTCAGCAGAAGGGGTTTCTGCCTTCAGGCATGGATGCCAGGGCTTTATACCCATATCCATCAGTATCGGCTGCAGGCCCCGGAGGAGGTGAATGGAGTAAAGGTATTAATAGAAACTCAGAGCGCAAGTATAAGTGATGGATGTGCTAGGTGTCTCAGGCGAGTGGCTGTCATTGCAAGAGGCGGGCAGGTCTGTGTAATGGCTGCAGGCCATTAGCAGACAAACCCTGCCACAGCTGGGAGATGGGTTGCTCCAGCTGATAAAGGGTCTGGCTGTGGCACCAACAGAATTTCCTGCCTTGGAGAAATACATGCCAGGTGACTAGAAAGTTAGATGTGGAGAGGAGACTGTCTTGCTGGAAAGTATTCACTAAGGCGGGTTTATCAAAATACAGGTTGGTAATATTTTATTAGATGTTAGATAAGGCTACTTTGTGTTTTAAAGAAGTGCCACTTTTTAGAAAAAACTTTATTTTACAGAATATCCATTCTCTTTCGCACAGACAGGATAGTTTAGTAATTGAGAGTGCTGAATCTCTAGTCAGACAGAGCTGGCCTTTGGCCCCAGCTTTGTTCTCGACCATATGAATGCCTTTGTGTGTTACTGACCCACACCGAGCCTCCAGTTCCCATCAGTACTGTTTGGATTCTGGTGTCTGCCTGGTGCTTGATGTGAGCAGTAAATGCAGTCATTCATGTGAAGACGCATTTAACACTGTGATTGGTGCAGGAAATGTCAACGAAGAGTATCTATCACTCCACTTTCAAGGAGAGAAACGTAGTGTTTTCAATCTGAGTTATTTGGGGCCGAGATTCTTTTCTGGAGGTTACTGATCGGGTTGGAATTAGGGTAAAGCAAGTGCCATGCCTACTCACCTGCCTTTGCTTCCTTAAACTTTTGTCCTCATCATTGAAAAGATCTTCCTTCTGTATCAGAGAAAAACGTTTCTATCGGAAAGGATGGTTGTACTCAGCTGGAATGTCAGAACACCCATAAAATCCATTACAAAGGAAAATGTGTTAATAGTGAAACGACCTTAGCAACACAGCCCGAGAGCTGCTCTAATGCCAGATGATGGCTCTGTCTCTTGTCATGGCTCTCCAATATTCTGTGACAAATACTGATGCCATTTTAATTATGATACAAATATTTTTATTTAGTCTAAATATCCTTTTCTTTTTGAGATATAAAATTTCAACTGAATGGCAATGGTCAGTGAGTTGAAAATACACAGAAGAAATTAATTATCAATTAATCATTCTATTAATTTAAAATCAGTTACTAGCAAGCTACTATATTGCTGTAGAACAAAAAGTTTCTAAGACTAGTAATTCAACAGTTGCTGCCCTAATCGCTGAAGTCATTATTACAGGCAGCAACCCTAAATCAAAGCCGTCCTGAGACGCCACAGACCTCTTAATAGCTTGGCTCCGGTGCTAATGAGCCCAGGACATTAGCGCTCATTTGAGAGCAGGATTCACGATTCCTGTACTCCTACGTCTGGCTTTGGCTCAAAGACACAGCCACACACAGAACAGAACACTGATAACAAGAGAGCTGGATATGCTTGAAAATTTTTCCCTTGCCAGGGTCACGTTAGGAATCTTGAATCAAAAAGATGGAGGATATGATTTTAAAAATAGAAGCTAGATTTAAATTATATTATTTTTTGCCTTGTTTCATCTGCCATTACTTTGTTTCAACCTTTAAAAACTCCACTGGTTATTGAACGCCAATGTCTTAACACTGTGATTAAGTAAATGAGGTGAAAGGTATGTCAATTTGTAGGATGTAAGCACTCCAATTGGTACAAATAATCAAGACATCGAATCCCACAAAGGCATAAATGTATTCGTGATCTATGAATATATGACTTAATAAAAGAAAAACTCCCCTGGTGAGTCAAAATCGAAACTCTCACATGGAATGATTTTTAAATACCTCTTTTGACTGTGTACTTCTCTAGCTATATAACTTAGTGTCTGGTATAATTTTGTTTAGACAGTCTTCCTTATGGGAGTTTTCTGGGTTTCCTCATGGGAATTTGCGATTAAAAGAGAAGTGAAGATGAGGTGAATGGAGTAAAGATATTAATAGAAAATCAGTTTTCCTTTTCAATTTAATGAAGGGGCTTCAATTGTCAAAAGGGTCCCAGAGACACAGCCCCTTTGAACATAGTCCTAGCCCCATTTCTGTACCTGGTTCTCTGAATGAGTGACTAAGGCAGCACCATGGGAGTTGACAGAGTTCTTGCTTTGTGGTGACAACTCTGTGGGACCTTAATGTCCCCTTCCATAAAGGATGCTATGGGACATGGCCTTGTAGCATAGATGCATCCTCACTTCAAACAAATATTTCCCTCCTCAGCTACTTTTTTTAAGTGGCACATTAACACTGACCTAGTGCACCATTTAAAAGTCCTAAATGCATCACACCATGGCCAGCCCAGGCCAGGTGAGCAGCTGGAAACCAGCCTGCTGTGCTCAGTACGTCAGCTGGCCTTTTGTCTGATTCACGGTGCTCCATTTATACCCGGTTAACCAGGTGGCCCTCCACTTGCTTTCTTAAGCACAGGCTTGACTGTCAAAGAGTTCACAATGGGCACAAAAAGTGTTCCCAAATCCTGCAGAAGGAGTTACTTGCTATTTATTTGCTAATTTTCAATTTCTCCATAAGGACATGTTTCCATGGCTTGTGAGAAAAGTTAATTCTGTAAGTAGATGGGATTGCCAACTTGAATACTCATACAAATTAGAGTAACCAGCATACCAGAAGATGGCCATAAGGACGCAATAGGTATAATGCCATCTTGTGGAATGTAAATGTTACTTAAATGTAGAGTAAGGGAAGCACTGATTGTATTAAGATGTATTAAATTATATCATGGGAGGGAACAGAAAATTTAGATGAAGTTTTCAGACATATCGTTAGAAGTTACTATTTCTTGACTCTTGACTAACACGCTATTGCCAACAGTATTAGTCTTGGAAAATTTTGAAAATTACTGTCCTGGTAGAAATGAGCCTGTGGAGTCACAGATTCATTCATTCATTCATTTATGCTACATACACTTAGCAAGGTCACTTCTGTGGATTATATATTTTGTTATTAACTTTGAATATCAAAATCAAATAAATAGGTATTATATCTGCCTTATGCCTCTTGCAGTCTAATGAGAAACAATGTTTAGGATAAATAACATCCAGTGAGTTCAGTACAACAATAAATAAAACGAGATGTTCTTGGAGTATGTGGCAGAGAAACAAGAGAATCATGGCAGAGCTAAGGAAGACTTTCTTGAGGAAGCAAAAATTCATCTGATCTTTTTTTTTAAGGTTGAGCAGAAGAATCTCAGGTGAATAGAATTTGCAGTGGGACTGAGAGTAGATGGATAAAACGTAATATCCAAGACAAATAATTTGACACTTTAGCTGATGAGGAGAGCCTGAAATGAGAAAGTGCACAGCCTATTCTAGGAGCTGAAAGAAATTTGGAATGCTTGGAACACAAAGCGTGGGGAGAGTGATGGAGCAGGATGGAGCAGGGATCAGAGGGAAGGAGTGTGGACAGAGAAGGTTGAACAATAAAAACCAGACTATGAGCCACCTCGGAGCCTTGTTACACAGTGTCTGAGGAAAGATCCTTCTGACTACAGGGTGAAGAAAAAATGAACTGGAGGGGTCAGGAGGGAAGAAATCATAATAAGGCTATTAACATAATTGAAGGGATTGATGATACTGGCCAAATTAATATGCTGGCAATGAGGATGGACAGTGTGAATGGACTTAACAAATTTCTTTAGTGTTTTGACTAAATAAGAGTAACTTTAGATGTAGAGTGTGAGGAAGCAGAAGGGTTAGGCATGATGCTCAGATTTCTGATATGGTTAAAAGGTATGCAGGGAGAGAGGTTTTAAGAGGAAACAAGACTCCCACTTGGAGGTTTTTTGTGTTTGTTTTTGTTTTTTTCCGGTCCTTTATAGGCATCCATACTTGGGTATCTAAATTGGCAGTGAGTATTTAGAGTCAAAGCTCAGGGGAGAACTGTAGCTGGAGACAATGATTTGGGAAATTTCAGCATATAAATACTCATAGGTTTCCCAGGATGAGTTTCTGGAGTGTAAAGAAGGCACAGTAGGAACACGGAAAGACCAATGTGGGAAAAGGAGAGATGGGTTGCTCAAGGGCGTGGTCCTCATTTAAATTTTGTCATTGAGAGAAGCATCATGAAAATAAGAAACAAGAAATTTGATTTATTCCACATTTGACTATTTTTGATGTAATATCTAAAAAATGAAGAGAGTATGGTGTCAATATTATTGACATGCATGAGCAATGTGTCCTGGGACCTCCAAACCTGTAAATATCATTTTAGTACCTAAGAATCCCAAGAAATTTTGTGAGGCTTAGCTTTTGGTTGTGTGTTACAAGATGTTTCCCAAATTTAGAGGGGTTTATAACACTAATGAAACCAATCCACACAATAGTGTTGTGACCCAATGCCAGTATATGGGAAAAGATTACTCTTCTTGTCCTTCAAACTGGGGTTCCCAATATACTAAGGCAAGACTACCATGGGTGCCAAAAGAAGATGCAGTCTACATTATATCATCTTTCTCTATTTAGATGTTTATAGATTGATTTGGTTCTGCTGATATCTATTTGGAAAGAATGCCGTTTCTGTTCTTTTCCCCTATGAATTCTTTTGAATAAAAATAACTTCATATGGCTACTTGATCAATTTTCAGCTTCTATTCTCTTACTTTTTCTTGAAAAGGAAAAGGCATTCTCAAATAAGGAGAACTAAATTTTGTGATAAATGCTGATTTGTTAGTTTCAACAATGCTTTCAGCCTCCAATGCTTCAGAGAAATGTTCATATATACTTTACATTTCACCTGAATCAGATTTCTGTTGAGACAGTATTTTTTGAATATGCCCTAACTTCACAAAATTAATTTATTTTCTTCTGTCTAGATTTATCCCTGTTTTGATAAATAGTCTTATAACGAAGGAAGACTTATTAGAACAATTCCATTTTTTCTTGGTCACCTCTGAGAGTATGGTTAATTTGTTCTCTCCGTAGTTTGGAACCATTGCAAAATCAATGTTTTGCTTTTAAATGAATCCAAAATGGATAAATACTAACTAAGCACTCTAAGCAGTATAAGTTGTCTTTCAAGTGGGAATTCTTTGTAAAAAGGAAACCATTAGAGGCTGGGTGTAGTGGCTCATCCTGTAATCCCAGTGCTCTGGGAGGCCAAGGTGGGTGGATTGCCTGAGCTCAGGAGTTTGAGACTAGCCTGAGCAAGAACAGGAGAAAAACCCAGATCTCTAAAAAAAAAATAGCTGGGTATTGTGGGGGCCACCTGTAGTCTCAGCTACTTGGGAGGCTGAGGCAAGAGAATTGCTTGAGCCCAAGAGTTTGAGGTTGCTGTGAGCTATGATGCCATAGCACTGTATAGGGGTTGACAAAGTGAAACTCTGTCTCAAAAAGAAAAAATAAAGCCATTAGAAAAGTAATTTCATGAGTTATTCTATGACTATGGATTAAAAAATCTCCAATAAAATAAGTCAGTTTAACTGATTCAGTCTTATACCTTAACCAAAGAATTTTGAGATTCAAAAGGCTCACAGATAATTATCAATTAATATTTGTAACAGATTATTGTGTTTCTGGCAAATAGCTGAAACTTCAACTAGTGGGTCTATGTATGATAAGAATCCAGTTATTCTTTGAGCAAATTTTTTTTTAATGCCTACTCTGTGCCTTAAGCATAGCTACAAGACAAAAACAGACTTTCCCACTTTTAAAGGCACTTGAAGTCTGTGGGGGAGGCAGACTTTAATAAAATAATCAAGTTCATATAATTATAATTTGATATGAGATAAGGTAAGGAACCAGTTTAGGTTTCAAAGTTTATTTTAAAGATTTGGTCCATTATGCTAATTAAATAATAATAACCACCTATGTCATGGATCAACAAACATTCTATATAGGCTAGGTATTAAATATTTTAACTATTACAGATAATAAAATATCTTGCAACTATTCAATTCTGCTGTGGTAAGGGAGAAACAGCTATATACTACATGTGTATGAGTAGAATTATCTGTGTTTCGATAAAACTTTATTTACAAAAACAAACTGTAGGCAGTGCCATGTCTACCCCTAATTAGGTACATCCTAAAGTTACTGCCTTTCCCCCAAATGTTTCCATTTGAACTGATTCAGTAATATTTTGGAGACTTTAGCACTACCTAGTCAGCATGTATCAATGACCTCATAAATTGAAAAGTAGGCCAAGAAAAAAAAAAATGGACTCCTCTGATTTTCCTTTGAGGTGATGTCACAAGAAGAAAGCAGCAAGCTGGTTCATCTGTCAGGAGGAAGAGCATAAAAGACAAAATGAAATGCCAGAAACTGGGTACTAGAGGGAATGAGTGCTAAGGAAATGTTAAAAAGGATTCTTGAAAGGTGAGGATCACTTGGGAGGTGAACTTGTTCAAAGGTTGAGTTACTTTGCCTCTTGCAAGAACAAACCATGTTACAAGGCTCTGCTCCAGCTTGTCTGTCTGATACAGCACTAGTGGTCTTTGTAGACAACAGACTCTGTACTTGAAATGTATTGGGTTTCATGCTTATGCTGTTCCAAATGATGTATTGTCATGGAAGTGTTCA
The DNA here is from genome assembly GCA_963574575.1 of Galagoides demidoff. Lineage (NCBI taxonomy): Eukaryota > Metazoa > Chordata > Mammalia > Primates > Galagidae > Galagoides > Galagoides demidoff. The sequence continues at coordinate 20,658 of CAUYQV010027973.1, read as the reverse complement.
GATGAGATCTGGAAAAGTTTGAAAGATGTTAAGGTAGGTTTTCCTGTCTCTTTTAATCACAGTACTATTTTCCTGGAGTAATTGTGTAAACCTTTTTTAGGCTGAGTTGATCAGTTTGTAATATTCTTATCAAAATCATATAGTGTATTTAAAACATTTTATAACACTGGGCACAAGTGGAAGATGATATTTATTAGTCAGGATAGACTGGGTTTTGCTGCAAGAATGAGCAACCCTAAAATCTTAGTGACTGTAAATAACAAACTCCTCCCAGCCCGTTCTCATCGTTCATCTTAGTCTTCGGGAGGTTCTGCTAATCATAGCTGCTGATACAACTATGTTCTTGGAGCAATCATTGTCTTGGTGGTGCTGGGTGCCATGATAGGAGGAAAGAGACAGCACTGGAACAATGAAACAAGTTAGCCAGACTAGTCAAATGGCCTCTAGTCACCCATATTGAGCAAGGATATTCAATCTCAACATCCATGCTCTTAGAATGTGGAGAGCTGGGAGTATGTGGCACACAGTACTAAAGAGTATTGCAGACAGTTGTATCCTTGTGTGTTTAATGGTTTAATTAATGCCTATCTCTTCAGCTTGATGGGGAACAACACAAAGGCATGGACTATGATTTCTTTTGCTCAGAGTTTCCAACACCCAGTGTCTAAAACACCATCTAGTAAAATGAGGGACTCAAAAAGTATTTGTTAAGTGGATGAAGCTATCCATTTAGTCTAGCCTTTTGACTCTAGGTGATTAAAGGCAACATGTCACTTTGTGTCTCCAAGATTTTTAGGAATTTGAGTTCTACATAATATTAGTCTTGAAATAGATGTGAAAACTTAATTGAAAATTATAGCCAGAAAAATCTGCATTTAAATTTACATATGTTTTAGATCTGAAGGAAATGAAGATAATTTTTAAATGCCCACCTTTCTATCACTATACAAAAGAGCTCTTTGAGCTGCAACACATTTCACCTTGAGTTTTACTCAGTTGGTTCATATTAAGATTATTCTACTGTAATAAGTATCTCTGAAATATTGCTTAATACAGTGGGGCTTATGTTCTCTCACTTGTCCACCTTGGGTTATTAGATGATTGGAAAAGAGACTCTTCTCCAAGTAGCCACATTAGGGGTGAAGCTAATGGATGTTTCACTGCTTGGAAAATTGCTGGTCACCTTGCATAAGGTAGAGATAGCTGGAGGGCCTCACTTACCTCTTCTGTTTGGGCCAGGAAAGCAGCAAACTCTGTTTCTGCCTCTAGCTTGTTGGTCAGAACCCACCACATGGCTTCACCTAACACGAGGGCTCTCAGCAATGTGCAAGGGCAGAGGGATGTTTAGTGAGCACTAGTTTTTCTGCCAGACTGATAATACAGACAAAGATAGTTGGAAGGCCTATACATTTATGCATAGATATGTCTTAGAGGCCCTTTGCATCTGGGGGGGGTTATTCTGGAACTGAAGCTAACTAGAAAGTAAATGTATACAGAGACTATCTGGGAAAGAGTAGCTTAGTCATGGTTTGCAAAAACTATCAATGTAACTGATTTGATACGAAATAACAGAAAGTACCAAAGAAGAAAGATTAGAATTTTAGTCATGACTAGGCTCAATAAATAAAGGTAATAAATGTAAATAAATTACTTCTGTTGTGGTAGAATAAATACTTTTGGGAGAAACATCTTATGAATTGTTGTTAACAATCACTTCTATATCAAATATTAGAACGATTCAGGAGAAAAATGATTGTTTTTTACTTTTTACATTATCAGAATCACACTAATATTTGATGTGCATTTTAAAATATTTTGCTAGCTGCCCTGTAAGTATGCCAACTTGCTGCATCATGTACAACTTGAAATTACAACTCTCCACAAATATGAATAGTCTGCTGATAGTAACCCACCAGGTTCTCTAGCCTTTCATATTGATTGCTGTTGGCAGAATGCTCAGGTTGAATTTTTATAGCGAATGCATAGTAACATTTACAGAAGGCAGGAGGTTCTACGTGGGATTTAATTTTCTATGTGAAAAAGAAATTACTTTTTGTTTTTCTGTGGGACATTTCTCATGGAATAATGGGTCATAGTAGGTTAAGTTTAGGAAACTGATGTTTACTGAGCTGTCCTCATATCTTCTAAAGGAATTTCACATCTATAAATAAATAAGCTTATTTTTCCATGGTGCCACAGAGATAATGAGACTTTGATATAAAACTGTTTCAATCAGCTGAAATATCATGACTGTTATTCTAATATGCCCTCCACAGATACTTAGTGGACTGCGTGTTTTAGAAATTTGGAGTAGATATTTTAATTTGTTCTTGCTTCTTGAGAACCACTCTCAACAGGAACAAAAAATAGCTTTGATTGTTATGTGTATATCTTAAGATTTATTTATTTATTTTTTGGAGACAGAGTCTTACTCTGTTGCCCTGGGTAAAGTGCTATGGCATCATAGCTCACAGCAAACTCAAACTCTTGGGCTTGAGTGATCCTCTTGCCTCAGCTTCCTGAATAGCTGGGGCTATAGGTACCCTCTACAATGCACAGATAGTTTTTTCTGTTTTTAGTAGAGACAGGGTCTGGCTCTTGCTCAGGCTGGTCTTGAAGTCCTGAGCTCAAACGGTCTACCTACCTAGGCCTTCAAGAGTGCTAGGACTACAGGCAGGAGTCACTGTGCCTGGCCTATGATATATAAAAATTTCTTTCAAATAACACTAATGAGATGAAAATCAATCTGGAATACCAATCATTGCATAAATTTAGATTTCTGTGTTAAATTATACTTAAAGTAAGAGTATTTAGAAAGTCATGGTTCCTATGTTTCCAGGTACAATTGTCATTATCACTGATTCCTGTATGTCCTAGGTTGGGGAAGGGCATTTAATCACCCAGGTGCCCAAGTCAAGAACCCTGGGAGGCCTGCTCTCTTGATGTCTGTCCTTTGCAGTCACGTCATTAGTGCTGTAGTTTTCAGTTCCTAAATGCTCCCCATCTCCTCCCCTGTGCCCTACCCATTCTCTCCCTAACTCAGATAATCACTTCCCACCCAGCCTACTGTGAGATCTAGCTGTTTTGTTTCCCTGCAATGATCCTTCTAATATCACGCTCCAGTTGAAAGTCTGTGGTGGCTCCCATTGTCCAAGATCAACTTGAAACTCAACACTCCTGAGTGTTAGATGGCTTTTCTTTCTGTCTCACCACTGCTTGCCTTTCTAGCCTCAACTGTAATAAATCCTCCACACACCACTAGTACCAAGATACTGAAAATGACTTCCAGTCCCTCCAAAATATCATGTTCACTCTTACTGGCTTCCTTTTGCAAATAACTATTCCTACCTCCTTCCGCACAGAAACTCAATCCCAGCTCCCAGTTCCTTGGCTCCAACTCATCTCTTAATAGCCAGCCTCTCCTTCGGGACACTGTTCTCCAGTTCCTAGTCAATCAGGCACCAACCTCTCTGCTCCCATAGCATGGAGTCTGTTCCCCTAACACAGCGTTAATCACATACTGTAAAAACTGCTCTTTTACTTGCTTGGTTTCTTTACTGCATTGCTCCTACTGTACCTTATATATTAGCCGTTTTATTTTGAGAAAATTTTAAAAACACAGAAAAATAGTGATAAGTTCCTATCTTGAAGAAATAACTTTTCACATTTTGTCATGTTTTCTTTTTCTAACTAAAGAAATGAAATACAACAAACTATGCAGCTATCCTCAGCCCCGCTCTTCATCTGTCTCTTAGAGGGAAACACCAGCATGAGTTTGTTGTCATTTTCCTTCCCATTGAAAATACTTTGATATTCATATTGTATGTTCATGTGATGTCTGTGGCTTTTACAGTTTTAGAAGTGGTTTCATGTTATTCTTAACCCACGACTTTTGCGATTTTATATCAGAATTTTACCAAAATGTGTATATTTCAAAACCATAGTACTGAGTGACTACGTCAAGAGGTAGGATGCCACGTGAAGTTTTATTTTTGTCCATTTTCCATGTGAAAGTGGTATATTATTATTGTTTTTATTTGCCCTTCTGGTTAATGGTAACATTGAACTTCTTTCCATTGCCTATTCAGATGTCCCCTACTCTAAGCTCCCAGTGAACTCATGTTGTTCCAGAGAATAAAAGCCTACAGACTGGAGGAAATGAGAGAATTCTAGATGCGTTGGAAGGCAGTGTAGCTAGTACCCACTTACTGTGCAAGAATGGTAGGACAGGAAGAGCGGAAAGAGCTTGGATTTTATTTTCCAGTGATGGAAATTTATCGATAGGCTCTAACCAGGGTAACAACTGCTTCAAAGCGGAATTTAAAGAATCAGCTAGTGAAGGTTGCTTTGGAGGTCAAGGCACTGGGGAGGAGACAATTTAAAGCAACAAAACGACTTAGAAAACTACTTCAGTGGACTAGGCAAGACATGGTACTGGTTTGAGATGAGTCGGGGGAATGGAGTGGAAGAGAAGTGGCTGCCATTTGCATTTGAAAAATCAAATTTTAATAATTTGGTTTGGGTCGTTATCTGTTATGCAGATAATGTGAAAGTTATTGATGAGATTATTTCATACGCACCTATGATATTAGTTTGTTTTTCCTTCACTAAACTGAAAGTTCAGGCAGTTAGGCAGTTAGACACTATTAAACTTTGCGGCATTCACCATTGCATCCCCAGTGCAAGCACCTGAAGAGTGTACCATAAATTAATATAACAGAGCTGTGTCCACTGCATCCTCTGTTTTATAGAGAGTGCATATTCCTGCACGTTTTACTTTTCTTCTTCTCTTCAGTCATTTTTATTTCTCCGTGCGTTAGATATCCTTCCCCATCACATCATTTTGTTTTGTTTTGTTGCCTGCTGTGATATTGGTGCAGTTCAGAACTGCTAGTGAATCCTCATCTTTAGTCAGATGTGATCTTTTCCTGCTCATCAGCTGCTCGGACGCTTGCAGTCACTCTGCATAACTCATCCAACGGAGGCTTCCTCATTCATCACAGATGTTTGAAAACTTACCTCTCTCCTTAAGGACCCATTCCCATGTACTCAAGCAGGAAGCTCATTAAAGACGAGGATCCAGATGTGAACTCCTTCAGCCACATTTTTTCTCCAAAGTTCTCATTTTCTCTGTTCAAAACATTGCCATCTTTCAACTTTGTGGACACCTCTGATTTAAAAAAAAAAAAAAAAGCCATGTCCTAACAAATTTTGTAAAATTGAACTACAAGTTTCTCATACGAAACGTTAGTTTTTTTTTTCTAACGGAAGAAACAAAGTTACTTTGTAGAGATGAGAATCTCAATGAATTCCTTTTTTTTTCCTCTTGAAATAGGAAAGGAGATGTTTCTCAGCAGGCGTACTGGTTTGTGTTTGACTTTGTCTGTAGTTGAAATTTGATAGTTATTTAGATGGTAACAAACACGGGTTAGTTAAATTTTACTCCATTCCTTAGTTTCCTCAAGGGAGTATCAACTGCTGTGGTTGTGTTAGAAAACAACATAAATCGCAGGTGTACACCTTACGAGTCACCTGCGTTGAATCAGGATGGGAAATAAAAATTCATGAATATTTCAGTTTGCTAGAAACCACCACTTTTTGGCTCTTCTGTGTAGATCTTCTACAAATTAATTACTTGGTAAGTCTAAGATACATGATTTTTATTATGCACTCAAAAACGGGATCACTTTTTATCCACTGATATAAATCATAGTCTAGTATCTTGTAAGTACAGCTTTTTAAAAAACTCCTTTCATAGGCTGCCTCATTTCCGTCAGATTTATGAACATGATGTGCGTGGTCCTGAATGTGGAATGGGTCTCTGTGAAGAAAAGTGGGTCAGATGGTTGCTTGTGCAGATTGGAAAGAAACCGATAGCTTCCTGGGCTCTTTTGAAGGGCGCTATTTTAAAATATGGATTAGTCAAGGTTTTCAGTGCTGCTATTAGCCTGAACACTTCAAACCACCATGCAATTTAAAACTATTCAGTGCTTATGGCAAAATTCTGGTCTTTTGATGTTGGGGGCAGGAATAGACATTTTATTGGCATGTAAGGCAAAAATAGAGATAAAAACATTGGATTTGTTTTTTTTTTGGGGGGGGTCTTTCTAAATAAGAATTTTTGACATGTTTCAGGTCTAGAAGTGTCAAGAAAATGGCAAACGAATAACAACGAAAGAATTCATTTTAGAGCTACTTTAAGAATTTGATATTTATCTTCCAATGCTTTAAAAATATTTTATTATGAAAAATTTCATACATGGAAAAAGACAGGATACAGTCTAAGGAACTCCTCAAGTGTACATTACTTATTTCAATAATACTACGGTTCAACTAGTGCTTTTCTTTTATAATCCTTCCGCAATTTCTCTTTCCCCACTGGATCCTTTCTGAAGCAAATGCTAGATATGTAATCTGTAATCTGCGGATAGTTGAGCATCTATCCCTAAAAGGTAGAATTCTTTTTGAAAACATAATACCATTAAATACTAGAAAATTGACAATAATTATTTCATATCATCAAATAGTGATGATCTCTTTTCTTTAAAAAATATGTATATATTAGCTAGAATATTTATGTAGGTAAAAGCTTTCTATCATTGACAATTTGTTTATTTCCAAGTAGAATTCAGACAGGAAAGCTGATCATATACTTGATTCTTCCTCTTTGTTTTCCAATTTTGGGAAAAAATTAATTGGTTTAATAATATCCTTTAACAGCGACCAATTTGTTATTTGTATACTTATGAACTCACAGATTTCTAATATATGTATTTTAAATGTTTCAATTCATTGTAGTTGTAATTCTTTTCAGTAATCAGGTACCAGTAATCTTGTACCAGCTTTGACTGGCAGGACTAACTTTCACTCTGCTTCTGAGGTCTTTAAACTTAATATTCCTTAATAAGTTCTATATTTTTGGTATATTAAGATGTTGTAGGATTTTCTTTCATATTTCCTAGACTAGTCTTAGAAACAGTCATTTTGGGAGAAGTGTTGGTTCCTTTTGGTGGGCAGGGATCTGTATCCATAAAGACTGCAATCTGGGCCCGTGTGCCTATTCACTCTTAATATGTTTATTGGTGGTTTCCAGGTCCCTACAGTAGACCAAGTGAGAAATACGTATTTTTTAAATTTAAGATTAATATGAGGGTTAAAATTATTGTGTTTCTTAGGTAAAGTTTAATTGAGCTTTTCACTCGGGAGGTGTGCTGTATGTCCTTATATTGTGCACCTTACGTAAGAGCTTACCAATCACCCTCCCTCCTCCTCTTTCCCCATTCCCTGAGCTCCCTCTCCCCATTTGAATTTAATTGTGTTTTTCTCTCCTGTGGGCATGTAGTTGTTTATCTATTGGTTTCATATTGGTATTGAGTATATTGGATACTTGCTTTTTCATTCTTGTGATACTTTACTAGGAAGAATATACTTCAACTCCATCCAGGTAAATACAAAAGATGTAAAGTCTTCATTTTTTTTTTAATGGCTAAATATAGTAAAGCCAGAAAAGGATCCAACAAAAAAAAAAAAAAAAGAAAAGAAAAAAGAAGAAAAGAAAAAAAGAAAACTACTGATGAATATCATTAATGGATATTAATTCAAAAATATTCAATAAAATCCAAGCAAACAGAATGAGCACACATTAAAAAAATTATACATCATGATATGGTGGGCTTTATTCCAGGAATGCAAGGTTAGTTCAACACACATAGATCTGTCAGTGTAATTTACCATATTAACAGAAGCAAAAAGAAAGACAATATGAGCCTCTCAATAGATGCAGAAAAAAACAATTTGAAAAAATTTAGCATCCCTTTCTGACGAGAATACTTAAGAAAATGGGCATAGATAGGGCATTTCTTAAACTGATAGAGACCATCTACAATAAACCCCCAGCCAATGTTATACTTAATGGAGTAAAACTGAAAGCAATTCTACTTATAACGGGAACAAGACAAGGATGTCCACTATCACCACTGTTTTTCAACATGGTGCTGTTTCTATCCTAGGCAATCACTCAGAAGAAGGATATCAAGGGTATTCAAATGAGGTCAAACTCTTGCTCTTTGTGGATGACTTGATCCTATGCCTGGAAAACTCCGGGGATTCAACTACAAAGCTCTTAAAAGTGAAAAGGAATATAGCAGTGTCTTGGGATACATAATCAGTGTCCACAAATCAGTAGCCTTCATATGTGCCAGTAACAGTCAAGCTGAAAATCAAATCAAGACACAATACCCTTGAAAATAGCTTCCAAGAAAATAAAATTCCTGCAAATAAACCTACAAAGCACATAAAGATATCTATAGTAGGAACAATGTAACCTGAGAAAAATACATATTTTTTAAAAGAGAAAACACAACATGAGTTTATTCTGACATAATCCATTTGAGAATATAGGGGTTACATTTAAATTCATTAATTTCATACATGTATTTCTTTTTTTATCCACTGAAAGTTTTGATTCCTGATAACTTATTTGCTCTATCATGCTATCTTTCTGTGTATTTCATTTCAGAATAATGGTAGTAAAAGTGTCATGCACAATGTAATTACTGAGATGATTTTTAAAGATTTCCTAGTGATTATTTTGTATTTCTATGAACATCCCCCTAATTTTTTAAATCAAATTTAAAAAAATTCACTTGAGAAAATTTTACTATGGTTCAGGCACCAATTCTGATCACAACTTTGTTTGTTTCAGGTGACTTTTTGCTTTAAATGATTTAAAATATCTTGTTTTATAAGGATGTAAAACTTTTACATAGTTCTCAAGTCAAATTTGCCGAATAAGATATATTCAGAGAAGACTCAGCTCCATCTGTATATTTCCTCCTCAATGTATAACCATTAGCTTTAGGATTACCTTTCCATTTTTTAGAAACATATAAAACTAGTCTTTTCAAATAGTTACTTCATATTTCTTCCAGCCTTTTGCTACTAAGTTATCCTGCAATCAATTGTTTTGTGCATGAGTCTTTTGTATTTCTGTAAATTTATTTTTAGAAGGGATTCCTAAAAGTGATTATTCAGTCAAAGGGGAAAAGTAGATATAAATTTATTAGATTTGTGTTGTCAAATTCTTCTCTATGGGGGTAATGCTATTATTTCCCTGTCGTAAGACCAGTGTATGAGAGTGTGTTTTCCTGAACATTTTATGACCAATTATCTTGCTAAACTTTACATTGCAAAACTTTTGGGGAATCTCTGCCAGTTGGTTGGAGAGAGGAAAACAGTGTGGAGGAGAGTCCTGGCCTTGAAGTTAAAATTACCAAGTTTGATTCTTGACATGTTAATGATTACTTGTTTGACCTTACACAAGTTAGTCAATCTTATTCATCTATTTCATGGATCTGGGGTAAGGATTAAAATGAGATACCATCCATGAATGCTATCTCATTTAATCCTAATATATGGTAGAATATTATGCCATAGTTACTCAGTGTATATTTTTTTAAAGGTGAAGAAATTGAGATTTATAAAGCATTTGGAAATGTCTACAGTCCTTTCATGAGAACAGACAAGGGGATATCTGAATGTCCAATTATATTAAGATTATCCAGTTGTTAATGAAATAGCTTTTATAATGCCAAACCAAGACAGAACCTAAGAATACTGTGATTATGGGTAAATAAAATTGTAATTTCTTTATCAAATGTGTTGTTAGGTAAACAAAACAAAACACACAAAGTAAAAAATATGTGTATGGGCAAATGTTTTACTAAAGGAGTTTTCATTTTTTTTCTGCAGAACAAAACCTGCTAAGCTACCATAAGACTAAGACTTTGGACTAAAGGGCAGCACAGCAAGACTCAGGAAGGTGGGAAGCCCAGTCTTGTGTAAGCATTTCTGGGACAATTAAATAGTCGCTGGGATTTCCACAAGTTCTTAGAGTTTAGACTAAATTAGGAATTTCTTTTTTTTACTTTAAGTCTTAGAAATCATACGACTGAAAGAAATTTAGTTCTTCACTTTTATTTTTTATGCTTGATGGAGATTACATTTCATCAGAGACGATCCCAATAAATTAAAACTGAAGCATTTAATTTAGAAAAAACTCAGGCATTTCTTCAGGCTAAAATTGCTCATTTAAACAAGTCTATTAGCTTCAATTCAAATTAATAAGATACTGAACATAAAGGAAATTATTCTTTCCTGGATAATTAAATAAAAAACATGACCAAACAATTATTTTATAGGTCATATAGATTGAGTTTCTAGAACAGGAAAGAATTATTTGTCTTCAGGAAAATATACTATGCATGATAACACTGCTGTGTAGATGGAGGATGCTTAAAATAATGATTATCTAAAAAATGTTAAAGATGTTATGATTATCTTGAAGTCTGTCTTCTCTAATTCTGTAAATCAGGTGAACACATTTATTGATACTTTTATATATATATATATATATTTTTTTTTTTTTTTGGCTGGAGCTGGGTTTGAAACTACTGCCTCTGGTATATGGGACCAGTGCCCTACTCCTTTGAGCCACAGGTACTGCCCTAAATAATAATTTTTTAATATGGCTTAATATAGAGCCCTATCCTTCAAAGTTATAACAATACGATTTATAGTAAAGAATATACACATGCAACATTTGTTCCTAAACATTTATAAAAAATGAAATCTACAATATAAAGACAGAGTAAAGCAGAGAAGCCGAAGAGAAGGGTTGGTTGATTCATTCTGAGTCAGGTGAGTTTTAGTTTCTTTTAAGTAGGAGAAATCAGGTGTGCTCCTCCTATGTGCTAATGTATAAAACATCAATTTATAGAATAGCATTTGAATTACCTGCATAGGCTTTGCAAGTGCAGACTTTTGAATTTGCATTGAGCTTCTTGATAGACCTTTTTCTAGCTGGACTACTATTAATAGAAAGCAAGACAGTTTCCTTTTAGTGCCTTAGGTGTCTGGTGTGTTCAGAGGAGATGGTAATATCTGTCTCACACAGCTGTCCTAAGGGTTAGAGATAATACATACGAAGGGTTGGGCACATAATATGTGCTCATAAATTGTAACATTAGTTTTCACATCAGGCTTTGTTGATATTTATAAAAGCCAGTTTTGTAGATAATTTGCTGAATAGAACTAAAAATAGTTATAAATATTGGCTTGGTTCATTCTGGCTGTTGTAACAACATGCCGTAAATGGGTGGATTATAAACAGAAATTTATTTCTCATAGTCGGGAGACTGGAAAGTTCAAGGCCAAGGCAGTGGCAGATTCACTGTCCAAGGAGGGCCTGCTTTCTCATTCAGAGACAGCACTATTTTTCTGTAACTTCACACAGTGGAAAGGAATGAGGGATCTCTCTCAGGCCTCTTATCATGAGGGCACTAATCACCCCTCAAAGGCCTTGCCTTCAAATATGCTCACATTGGAGATTAGGTTTTAACATGTGAATTTTGAGGGTACATAAACATTCAGATCATAGAAAAAAATATATATATTATTTTTAAATGCCTTTCTTTTCTTTATGATGGCCAGTATTAAAACAGACACAAAGCTGTCGGACCAGCCTGGATATCTCATATTGCCTTGTTTCAGAAGGGTGTTTATCAAGCTTTGATATGCGGTTAGCTTTTCCTGTTTTTTAGGTCGTTGGCCTGTGCTATTTCAGAAAGAATATAATTCTCTTCTGCACTTTCTATTCATTTCTGGAAGGAATCAGTTATTTTAATTATTGATTATCTATGGTTTAATGGGAAGCCATTTTATTCTAACTCAGGAATAAAACAACAACAAATGGAATGCATGCCAGCTATCTCATAAATGTTGTTTATCTAACAAAGAAAACATACATCTTCAAATATGAATATGCATTTAGAGCTTGGCTTGCTGTCTGAGCTCTCAACAATTTGTTCTGTGCTTTAACTTTCTACTGTAATAGATCCTGCAAATGGAAACCAATGGTCCACAGCTAGAAGTAATAGCACCCTACAGAGTTTTGTGTCTGAGAGGAAGAGGACTTCTTTGTGGTTAGATGATTAAATATTTATCGATTTGCCTTAAGCCACCTACATGAGTAAAGCCTAGTCTGTATTTTTCTTCATTTTCAATAAGCCACTTTCATTCTTATTTATCTTTCCTTAATCAGAGAGCTCATTGTTTGTTAAAAATCTTAAATCTGGAATTCTTTCATCCTGCATGTGGGTTACCTAAACCAAATGAATTAAAAATGTTTTGAATTGAGCTGCAAATGATGACTTGGCAGCACATAAATTACACAATATTATCCATTTTGTTATATGCACAAAGAGGATATAATCAACATATATCCCTGTGCTGATGATTAAAAGAATTACTCAGTAGACGTAAGAATGCAGCAGGAATTTTCATTTTTAAAAATTATTTTAAAGGGAAGATTTCCAATTTTTTTTAAGTGTTTGGTGGAAGATTATGATCTAGTAAATTTAAACAACTATAAATACAGAGACGATCACTTAAGTTGGATTTTGATTCAAAGAGTAAGTTCTTGGAATTTGGGACACGCTGTCCCATATGGGGGAAAGAATCACCTCGTGATTTTTACTTCTTTTTGAGAACAGCATCCTGCTGGGAATCTGATTTTATTCTCTAAGATTGTCTTCCTCCTTTATTTATTTATTTATTTATTTTTGCCCTGAGAATGATGATGGGTTTACAAACAGGAATTTATCGCAACTGACACGGTCCTTTTGCCTTCGACTGTTCATCTCAAAACTGTTCTGCAGTCCTGAAATAGGAAACGTGATTGCTGTTTTTTTGGTACAGCCTGTGCTCTCAAACATGTAATGGATGAAAGTGGTTCACTCTGTTAACGGAGGCAGCAGCATCTTCATATTTGCTTTACAAATTTTTCCAAGTAAAATACAGTCAGGTACGTAACATTGCATAAAAACTCATTTTGGAATTCTTTCAACACATTGAATGAGATAAAGCAATCTGCTTTTCATATTAAACAGTAAAGTGAAAAGCAAGATTTTAAAGAATTCTGTTTTGTTAGGGTACAAAATCTGGGATAGTTGCTAATGTCTTAAGAAACCTTGTAGGTGAAATTAATGGTTGGCTACGTAATGTATTCTAGGACAACATAAACTGATATTGGAGCCATATGTCTAATTAGATGATGAGATAATTTTAGGCAAACTAACCATTCAAGTTTTAATTTTTATGGATACGTTCTACGTACCCTTGAGATTTGTGTATGTGTTTTTATTTCTCTCAAAATCCTGCAAGTGGTCTCATTTAGGTATTAACTTGGGAAATACATAGTCTAGCGATTTTCTTTTTGGTCTACCTTATTTTAGATCAGAACATAGATTTGCTCCTGTGATTTATGGCCAGAACATATTTATTTGCAAGTTATGTAACCCGTATATTATAGCATAAAGTCCTAACAATTGATATGGTCACCTGTCAAAAGATTTTAATGAGATGATAGTGCCTTGGCATTTATAGAGTCAGCATTCCCAGTCACAGGTCTTAGGGGAAATCTCACAGGTGAGTAATACAGTTTGAAATTTGTGAGGACAGGAATCTGTGCTCTGCCTGCGGTCAGTGACAGCCATCCAGGAGCACAGCTGACTCCCCAGTATCCACATCTCAATATGGTTATCTACTAATGGACACCTTTATGAAGCGATAAAAACTATATTTCATAGCAGGAACCAGACTAAAAAGAAGTTAAATTGCTAATCCTGTAAGGATTTTATATATTTGGAGATTTGTGGTCTTGAGAATATCCTTTAACAATATAGAGGTCGTGCTGAAGTTAAAGACACTTGTTATCCTGTGGTCAGATTATTTCAGTAGTTGAAATGTAATCTCATGTTATGTGAGAAATGTCGCAAATTAGAAATGTTTTATAATGGGAAGACATTTAAACAACTGCCATTTCAGATACAAACCTCCTTTAGAGTTCAAGAGAACTGGATGGGGGCCCAGAAATCAGCATTTAAAGAGACTACAGGTCCTGCTTTCCGTACTTAAATTTAATTAACATGTCTATATTCTAGAATATCCGGTTACCTTCATTGTTGAATTCTGGATTACTGAGGTTGGGGTAGGAAGACACCAGCCGTTTATTTATTTTGTCCTATAACATTTCGGGTTCTCCCACGTGGCTCTCTCCTTTCTGTCCTCATTTTTTAGCAGTGCTTGGATGTGGGCACTTCACCCTTCTTGAATCAGTTGATATGAAGGGAAAGTTACGTCTTCAGTTGAGACAGTGTGAAAGTAAGATTCAATTCTCAGTTATGTACGGGGCTACCCAAAAGAAAAATGGAAATTTCATTTAATACAGCTGAATCTTTTAAGTAAAAGTATTTTGGGTTATCACACACATCACTGGTGCTATTTAGTTTCTCTACCTCCATGGCTGAGCCATCTCTGACATACACTGAAAAATCGTTCTGTGGATGATGAAATCATACAACCCTAGCAATGCCCTGGAGTATTTTAAACTACAACCACCACATTTTTTTGCACGTATAGTGGCCATGCCAATAACGTTCTGACTGGAAAGCTCAAAAGGAAATAATGAAGCACTCTCTTTTCCATGTAAAGATATTACTGACCAGCAGAAATCAGAAAATTTACATGTAATATAGATAGATCCTGACTTAACAATGAGTGAGCAGTTACTTCTCACGAATTTCAGTAACATTGTCTTGGCAGTGGTGAATGGTGCTTCTGTGTTGCTAGGCAACCCGAGAGGGGACAGAGAATTTAAATTCAAATTTACATATATAATGTTAGATTTCATACATATTATACTGAGAGTGTATAACACATGTCATTAAAAGCTAGTTGTATTACCTTTCTATTTTATCTTCTATGTGAACTGTGTGGTATATATTATTAAAGATATACATGAAAGATAACTCTGCCTGCATCCTTGTTTCCTATTTGTTGGAAATTAACATAGTCCTAATAGATGCATTGCCAGGGTTGACTATAGTGGCTATATGAGAGAAACATATAGCCTTTATTATGCAGAAATAACAGATTTTTTAAAAAATATAAGCTGTATATGTGTGTGTCAGAGAGAGGAAGGCAGTATTTATGGAACAAGAGAGCTATGAAAGAGAAGAATAGTCTCCTAGTTTCACCTGGTTATTCTCATTAAATTACTATAATTAATAGATACAGAAGAAAAATTAATAGAGCTCTTAAATCCAGGGAGACAGTAAATGTCAAAAATGTGGATATTTGCACTAAAACTAATCAACTTGAATATACTATGATGTTTAAGTAAGTAAGTTGTAGCATATTAATTTCAAATGAGAGTTTAATACTTGATAACTATGCAGTGGGTTTGCATAGTCAATGTTAAGAGTTAATGTTATGTCAATGCCACAAATCAGGGAATTAAATATTTATAATGAAAGAACTTTATGGAATGGTGTAGTAGATTATGATGGCTGAAAGTGTTGCAGATTGATAGTCTAAACCAGGGGTCCTCAAACTTTTTAAACAGGGGGCCAGTTCACTGTCCCTCAGACCATTGGAGGGCCCAGACTGCAGGCCCTGGGACAAGTTGGCTGCTAAGCAGGACAGGCAGCGGCAGCAAAAACACCCGGTGGGCCGGATAAATGTCCTAGGCTGGCTGCATGTGGCCTGTGGGCTATAGTTTAAGGATGTCTGGAAAACAGAAGATGAATTAGGAACCTTTGTGGAATGATGATACACTAAGTTTCTGAGAAGGACAGGTAAAAAGAGCATGGAATATCAGGGACCTTTATAAGGAGGTCCCACCTTCTGAGAACTCGGGGGTGTACATTTGTTGTATTGGCTTAGTTTATGGCTCAGTAAATGACGACTCTTTGTGAATGAGGGGTGTCAAGATCATGGCACCATCCCTGCGGAGTAAGTGCAGCTTTCAGACTCAGTGCTATCACCTACACACCCACCTGTGGGAACAATAAAGAGAGAGAATCTGACGCAGTTAGTATCTGGTTCGCTTTGAATTCCTTAGGGTAGCTTGAATCAATATTTATTTGAATGCTTTTGTTCATTTCTGTTATTTCCATCAGATTGAACCTATAGAGTTTCTTCTTTGAAACTAAAGATTAAATTGAAGTATATTTTATTAAGGTTATTTTAAAAAATAACATTACAGGAATTCTGATCATATATCTAATACAACTTCTATCACATGGAAATTTACAGATAATGAAAAATTATTACTTCTGGGTTTGGTTTTCTGGGCAGAGAAAATTAAGAATTTTGAACATGTATCACATTGAATTATATGATTAATAGACATTGTTTTGTGACTGAAAATCTTGGTATGTCAGATGACATAGCTAATTAACATAAGTCTATCATATTTAGCATGACACCATGCCATGTCTATCTGGGTGAGGACAGATTGCCATAAGATGAGTTGAAGAGGTATTGATAAGAATTCATTATTTAGTGACTCTTCTGCACAAATTTAATTCCTTAATGCTTTTTCAATCTCAGAATTCTTTGTAAACATTACTTTTTGTCATATTTTTATTATTTCACAATCTGATGTTAGGCCTGGGCGTGGTGGCACATGCCTGTAATCCTAGCACTTTGGGAGGCAGAGGCAGGTGAATTACCTGAGCTCGAGGCAGGTGGATTACCTGAGCTCGTGAGTTCAAGGCCAGCCTGAGCCAGAGCAAGGTCCCTGTCTCTAAAAAATAGCCAGGCGTTGTGGCAAGCGCCTGTACTCCCCGCTACTAGGGAGGCTGAGGCAAGAGAATCACTGGAGACCAAGAGTTTGAGGTTGCTGTGAGCTATGACACTATGGCACTCTACTGAGGGTGACCAGGTGATACTCTGTCTCAAAAAAAAAAAAATATATATATATATATATATAAATGATTTTGATTATCCTGTAAATAAATTCCTGGGTTCTATCTTTCATGCTTCCTTGAGTTCAATTTTTAAAAATTTGAATTTAAATACTATAATTATGCCTTTAAGTCTATTTTACTAATTTGTTTTCTATTTTAATTAAAACATTTTTATGTCATAAAACCAGTTTTTGCATAGATTCTGTGGCTTAATTTACTTTAAATTTATTAATTTAAGGTAAAAGAAAACAAAAATATAATTAACTTCGTATATTTTGTTCTCTGGTGTGGATAACTAAATGAATACCATACTTTTTTCTTTGAAACTTTTTGATTTTTTGACGAGCATATAGTCAAACGTTGTTCTTTCTTTTCATTCACTCTAATAATTTGGATATAAATTCACTTTTTACTGATAATATAAACATGAACAAAATACATAAGGTCTTTGTCCTCACAGAATGTATAAATAAGATGCAGGAGGCAGACAGTAAGCAAGTACAACTATAAGTACAAGTTCAATTACTTGTATACAATTATACATGTAGCAAGTGCTTTGAAGGAAATCAGGTGACACAGTAGGAAGTGATGTGTCTGGTTATTTTAGATGAAACACTCAGAGACTGTGACTGCAGGTGACATTGCAAGGGAGACAGGAGGATAAGAAAGAGCCAGGCCTGTGGAGAACTGGGGACACGAGAACATCAGGCAGTGAGGGAAATATGGAAAGGCATGATGGAGGGGAGGAATTAGTGAGATGGAGAGATTGGACAATCAGCAGGCCTGGAGCAAAGAAAAGGGAGGGAAAGAACACTGAGTCAAGGCTGGAACTGAAGAAGGAGCTCGCTGCTCTACAGTTTTTATGCCTGTGCTAAGGTCAAATGTTCTGGTGTGTTTTAAGTAAATGATAGAAGATGTAAGAAAAAAAGGAGTTGAGGTTTGTAATAGAGTGATTTGAATGAGGTTTACAGAATCCATAAGTCAGGAAGGAGGGAATGCAGGCAGGGAGAAGGTGATGGACGGGACAAAGGACCCCGAGCTGTCCTCGCAGGGCCCAAGAGTCAGGGAGCTGAAAGTGTGGGGTGGGGTGGTGGACGCCAGGTGAGGAAGAGTGGTGGTGGAGGGTGCCTGAGAGGGGAGGAGGGGTGAGGGGCCCAGGAGGAAGTCCAGGTCTTGAACCCTGGTAAGTCATGCTGGTTGGTTTTCTGGGTGCACGGGAGAAGGAGGAAGGAAGATGATGAACTAGAAACTAAATCCTTAATAAATAGACTAGAAGGTGGGAATGTAGTGGGTAGATAGCCCAATGATGGAGGCTTCAAATACGCTGGTATTTTTGGAGGGAACTACTTAGGAGATAGCCGGGAAAAGGAGCAAAGTTGGCAGAGAACAGATGCCTGGTTCTTAAAGGGCTTTTAGAATATCTAAATCAGAAGTGGGAGGATAGTGATCATTTTGTTTCAAGTTGAATCTTGTTTCAGTTCTCACGTACGTATTTCTGGGCAATTTAGCAAGAATTGGATTTAGCAAGTTTTGGGTTTTGTGGACTGTTGGATCGTTAGAGCCTGACATATTGACTCCTTAGTAAATACATGTTGCAATTCATTAATTAAATACATTGTTAACTCAACTCCTGATTTGGCTCATTTTGATTTTAATATGCAAATTAGAAACAACTTGCTCTTATTTTCCAGCCTTGTTTTGAATTCCTTTTGTTATGTGCTATTATGTTGTAGTATACACTCACATTTTGACACTTTCTAATTATTGTCAAGTTTTAAATACTGTTAATTAATATATCCTTGCTTCTTAATAATAGTCTGCGAACCAGCACTTGACACCTTTTCTACAAAACACATTTTGGATATTTTTATAGTTAGTACTTATTGGCACTATTTCCTCCTGATTTCAATTTATGTGATCCAGATTTTCAAGTAAAACTTGGTGGAATTATCACTAACTTCACTAACCTTCAAAACTTTTAAAAACATCTGCTGAGTTTTCAGACATTTATTTTGGAAAGAAAAAAATATCTGGGAAGGGAAAAAAAAATCCATATACTCCACTGTGTTTTATTTTGAATAAAAACATTATATAGTTTGTTTTATTAGTTTATTGTTAGTTTTTATATCAGACAGGGAGGTGAGACTGTATGAGGCAGTGATTTCAAATCCCCCCTCCCTTTTGCCTCCTCCCTTCTTTCCTTTTTCTTTCTTCCTTCCTTATTAATTTTTGAATATGCATTATCTCTCTTTAAGAGGAGGGGTGGATAGTGATTGCTGTATTCTTAGATGATTATATTATCTCAGCCCTGACATTGTAAAAAAGGATTTACTAACATTGTTTATCCTGCTTTTCATTATAAAAATAATATCAAAGAAGAGTCGCTTATTTTTACCATTTTAATCCTGGTATTTTACCAAACTGATGGGTATTGATAACTTTCTGATTTCTCATTCCTTTCAAATATCATCAGTAATTCAATAGTAATTGTATAATCGTAATGGAATTCTAAATCCTATACCAAACACATAAAAACTAGTGAAGTAATGTTGACAGTGTTAATTACAATATTTTCATTCTGGAAAATTTTTCAGTTATTTTAAAGCTTAATAGATTAAACTAAAGCTGTCTCTACTTGAGGGGAAAATATGCATGTGTGAATATATAAATTTATACACACGTAATTTTTTTAATCAGATCTCTATGAAGTTTGGGTCTCTATATTTACCTATTTATAAACTCTAGTGTTATCTTTTTGTTTGGGGAGCTCATATTTTTTGAGGGTCCACCTTTGTTAGCCTTTTTGTTCAGAACTATTGCCTGAGATTTATTATGTTTTTAAAGGAAATTGATGTAATTTTGATAAGATTAACCTTAGTTTTTGGTGAACAACAATAACCACAAGGGAAATGCATAAGACTGAAAAGCATCCATCGGTGTCACTTTGGGTATTTTCTCATAAACTCTGAGTCCATATTCAGGAAACCCATAATTAAATAAATAATATTAGCAGCCAATATCATAGGCTAAGTCAGGAACAACTTGAGAAGTTGTTAAAACATGAGCCTTCATAATTGGGTCCAAGTAACATTTCATTTGGTGTTAATTAAAATATGCTGTGCAAGAAATAATATTGTTCTAGGCACAATAACAAGTTTGTAGAATTTTAATGTGAATTTTGAAGTATTTTCTAATAGTATAATATCTCTTAACATGGATCAATACATATTTTTAGTAAGAAATGGGTGATGACTTTATTTTTTCCAATTTAAACCTACTTGCCTCATTCTTAGAGGCTGGGCAGCATGACCTCTCATCTCTGGCTCTATTTCCCTGACTTTTGTGAATGGTTCCCCATCCCCCTATCTGTCTGTAGCATAAGCCACTCTGTGGAGGCCCCATATGGTTGCCATCTACCCAGCACCCAAGTCCTTCAGCTGGTGCCTCTGCCATTTTTTTCTAAAACCCATTTGCTTCTTTCCAGTCCTGTAGCCAGTGCTTCATTCAGAATCTCAATTTTTTTTCCTCTTGATTGCTGAATTGCGTCTGGAATCAGTCATCTGTACCATCTCCTCATTCCTCCCATTCTCATATTATTCCTGCTTATCTCTTTGGGATCTTCATGTTTTCAATCTAATATTGCATTGCAATGTGGAATAAGGCAAGTGTACCCTTCTCAACCCAGCTAGTCCTCTGGAGTCCAACCTTACCCTTCCCAACTCGGCCAGTCCTCATCAGTCCAACCTGATCCTTCCGAACCTAGCCAGTCTTCATCAGTCCAACCTGACCCTTCCCAACCCAGGCAGTTCTCAGCAGTCTAACCTGACCCTTCCCAACCCAGCCAGTC
>CAUYQV010027972.1:0-12854 GCA_963574575.1 Galagoides demidoff | reverse complement strand
GTCCCAGCTACTTGGGAGGTGGAGGCAGGAGACTCGCTTGAGCCCAGGAGTTGGAGGTTGCTATGAGCTGTGATGCCATGGCACTCTACCCAGGGGGATAGCTTGAGGCTCTGTCTCAAAAAAAAAAAAAAAAAAAGAAAAGAAAAAGAAAAGCAGTCATTCATTCAGATAGTTCCTTCAAGGGGTTAGAAAAGCTACAGTTTAATCATCTACTACATTATTGTGACATCTGAAATTTCTTCCTGGCTTGGTTAATGAATGCATGTTATACAGAGAATAAGGGTTGGTTTAAATCTGTTATTCTGCAGGTTTGCAAATGCACCGTCTACTTAACAGAAAAGAGAGACAAGTTGGGTTGGGAGCAAAACTCTCATATAAATAATGAAAAAAAGGTTTAATTGGCAATTTATCTTGAAGCATTAAACTAAAAAATGTAACGCATTATTTTATGTCAAATGTAATTGAGGTTATATTTTCAATTGAGCATCAAGTCACAGAATGAATAAAGAGTAAATCAAGTATTGATTTTTGCAGGATAGTAGTGGATTCCATCCTTCATAATTCACTTTCACAGCACGGTGTTTTTGTAAAAATACTTAGAAACATCATCCAGTTTCTCAAGAGGCCTCTTTAAATCCTTTGATGGCCAACTCATTTTCTTTTGAAGCTCCTCTATGTCTAAATCATCCTCATTATATTTTTTCCACTCATTTATTAACTGTCATAGATACACCAAATCATGTGGCATCATCTCTCTTTTTCTTAAATAATTTTGCTTCCCTTCCCAGCCTTGTTACTGAAGGAGTTAAATAACAAGTCTTTAGAAAATACATTTGGTAAATAACAAATGCTCAAAAAATATTTTGGACAATAGCACATTGCACTTTTGTTTTGACTATATGACAATTTCACAGTTACAACAGGAGCAGATGGGAAGGTTGAACAAATGGGAATGTGTCCTAGACCTGGGAAAAATCAGCTGTCCACTTTGTTGTTGTTAAATAACTTATATCCCAACTTACAATCAGCCAACTTAAAAGCAGCCAAAGGCACTCACGTTTGGACAATGAGCATTTGATGAGGGTACAGTAATTAAAACTGACTAGTCAAGCAGGAAATATAAGTTAGTAATTCCTACTTCTTCCTTAAATCCTCAGTGACCCCTAATACGGACATCTTCAAGAAAGTGCCAAACTTGTCCATATTTTGCATGACAACTAACATGTACATCGCAAGTAGTTTACTGTAAAAGTGACAGTTTTTCAAGAAACAAGTTTTTGCATACCAATCAGCTCTAAGGAAAAAGGCATTGTGGTAGTATTGCAGAGTTATTTGGCATATATTATTTCTATTGGAGTAAAGATTTTTGTGCACCTGCATCATTTCAGTCTCTGCTCAAATATTGTCTTCTCAAAGACTTGCTCTAACCAGCTCACATTCTACATCACTTCTATCATATCATCCTGCCACATTGTCTTACCCCTACTGGAAGTTATCCCATTCATTCATTTGGTTATTTCTGCCTCCCCCCAAGAATGTAATCTCTACAAGGACAAGGACTGTGACCATTCCATTCATTACTATGTCCCCAATGCCTAGAGCAGTGTACATGGCATGCATTAAAATTTGTTGAACAAATTAATAAATTATAAAAATTACAAAGTCTGAAAGGGATAATCAGCTAAACTAATACAGAGGAGGCCAAATGAGTCTCAGAGTTTCATTGAAATATTTACATTAAAATACTAATTTTTAGGGCAGTGCCTGTGGCTCAGTGAGTAGGGTGCCGGCCCCATATACGGAGGGTGGAGGATTCAAACTAGCCAAACTGCAACAAAAATAGCCGGGCGTTGTGGTGGGCACCTATAGTCCCAGCTACTTGAGAGGCTGAGGCAGGCGAATCACCTAAGCCCAAGAGCTGGAGGTTGCTGTGAGCTGTGACATCAGAGCACTCTACCGAGGGCGATAATGTGAGACTCTGTCTCTAAAAAAAAACCAAAAAACCCGAATTTTTAAAAATGTTAACTTGCAATTATTTATAGAATGCAATGCAAATATCAGATACATGGTTTTGTCTCACCACAAGATTCCATTATTTAAATATATTTTGTCAGCTCCTGAGATAAATTCCTTGCAGAGGATAGCTAAATTTGGAGTAAGTACCAACATTTGCCTGGAAACCCAGCAGTCTGACTGTTTATTTCTTGGAAATTTATGTGCCATCCAAAGGTAGGACACTAGATAGAAAATATATAACTTGAATGAGAATTGCTTTGACTAGAGGCAATTTCTATTCTTAAAGTCAACGAAAGTTACATACTCATTTTACCTTAGAAATGGAATTTTCTTATTTTTAATCTTTTTATATTTGAGTGAATAATCCATATAACTAAGACAAATATGCATGCCTAAGAATATTGAAATTCCATAGTAACATTAATGTTCCATTTTCAGTAATTAGTTGTTGCTCTTTTTAGTATACATTGTAAATTTTAGAATATATAATAAATTGAGTTGTCAAAAATAACTCAATAACTAAGAAAAAATACTATAGCTCATATTATATAGCAAGCTCTTATTTGCTGAACTTTTTTTTTTTTTTTGCAGCTTTGGCCGGGGCAGGGCTTGAACCCGCCACCCCTAGTATATGGGGCTGATGCCCTACTCTTGAGCCACAGGTGCCACCCTCTTTACTAAACTTGTTATTGGACAGCTAATGAAATATAGAATCATGCAGTTTATGTTTTAGCATTTGTTAAATTTAGTCTAGGTTGATGCCCAACTAGAAAGATACCAGGGTGGGTGCCCTTCCCCTCTAGTAGACTTTCTACCACAAGTTTCCAAAAGAAATGAACAGTTTCCTCCTCAAACATGTCTGTGGAAAGATGTGTTCTCCTACCCCATATAAACCTCAGGCCCCTGTTTCCATGCAAACATTGGTACTTACTCCAAATTTAGCTATCCTCTACAAGGAATTTATCTCAGGAGCTGACAAAATGTATTTGAATAATGGAGTCTCATGGTGAGAAAAGACCATGTATCTGATATTTGCATTGCATTCTATAAGTAATTGCAAGTTAACATTTTTAAAAATTAATATTTTAGTGTAAATATTTCAATGAAACTTCGAGACTCATTTGGCCTCCTCTGTATTAATTTAACTGACTATCCCTTTTGGAATAGTCAGCTGAATTGGAACTCACTGTTTATTTTACCAGTGTGGAGGAGAGGATCCATAGGACTGTAGACAGGTATGTGGCTGGAGGTAAAATTCCATCCTTTGGGGTATATTTTTAGGTCAGCCAGTTTACATCCCTGACTTCCATATTGTTGCCTGTATGTTATCTCTGTCTTAAAAGGCAGGAAAGAAACATTGGCTTAGAAACAGGAGTTTTGAAAACCCCATGAAGGACACTGGTTGACTCACCTACATTCATGCAACCCCAGAGAATAGTCTAAATCAGTTTAATCCCATTCTATGGAATAATAATAATAATTAAAAAAAAAAACAGGGTGGCCCCTGTGGTTCAAATGGGTAAAGCACTGGCTCCATATGCCAGCAGTGATAGGTTCAAACCCAGCTCTGGCCAAAAAAAAAAAAAAAAACTCCTGGGTTGTGATGATAGAGCTGTGCTATTGGAACTACCAAACCTGAAGTCTGCTATGCCTCTTGGGGTTTAATTTTGTGAACTTCTTCATTATTTAAGCCAGTTTGAGCCAGGCTTTTTGGCTCAAACTGGCTAACTCTTGCAGATCCCCAAGTAAAAAAGTCAATTGCTGTAATTCCAATTTGGTGAGAAAGACCTGAGAACTCTGTTTTTACACCAAATCAGAGCTTCAGGGAACATCTGCATCCAGTTCTTCAAGACTAGTGGCCTCAGGTGAACCTCTTTGTAAGTTTTTGGAGTATAGTCTACCTTAAGACTGACTCCTGGGTTCTGTAAAGGTTGTTGCTAGTTTTATCTATTTTCATGCTTTGGGGCCAGTTGAGTTTCTTCAGGAGTTCAAACATCCAGTGCATTTCAATGTGACATCGTCTTTGAAAAGCAATGTTCAGCAGTTCCAGTGCTTATAGAGGGGTTGCATTATCATACTTTGTCTAGACTAAGTCTGCAGAATTGCATATTATTTATAGTGTCTTTTTCTCCAAAAACAAGTGGAAGTGGGATTTGCCATCAGTACTGAGGTGTTTTAGGTCTAGTATGATAAGTAGACACAGGGTATCTGGATATTAGCAAGACATCTAACAAAGCCTATCATACTGACATGTTGGAAAAATGTGAGCTGGCTATGCAGGGCAGTGTGCAGTCAGCTCACAGGCAGATTTATTAATATTTAATTCTGCTTGCCATCAAAATGCTGGTTAATGAATTAAGGTTGATTTAGAAAAAGTTCTCCAACGCCTGCTTTGAAGCACAATCATCAGATATGTTTTATTCAATTTTTTTAAATAGGTGAATAAGATGAAAATACAGAGAACATACTCTTTGTGTCATTTCCCAATGATAAGAACATGAGTGCCAATAAGATGGATAACAGAAGGAGAGAATGCAAAAATACTTCAACAAGCTGGACTAATGGGGAAACTGTAAAGGAGGCTTGTTTCAAAAATAATATGAAAATACGATAAAGATCATGTAGAAATTATTAAAAAGAACTTGGGATATGTGAATAGAAAAAAAGAGGATCCATATTCATATATTTGATGGACTGTCATATGTAATTAGAGTTAGACACATTATCAATGCCTCTGTAAAGTAGAACTAGGGCAAATTTCTTTTTTGGTTCAATAATGAAGGGATTCTTTGACATTGGAGGCAGGCTCTGAATTATTTTAGAAAAGAATTATTGGGTGGTGCCTGTGGCTCAAGGAGTAGGGCGCCAGCCCCACCATATACTGGAGGTGGCGGGTTCACGCCCAGCCTCAGCCAAAGAAAAAAAACTGCACAAAAGAAAAGAATTATTTGGACTGGGACATAGGAATAAATGAAATTCCTAAGGTGTATAAATTCAAATCTAAACTTTGGGGAGGGGATTTTTTTTTTTAAACTAGCCTGTCATTGGGTTTTAATCAGAGCATTCAATTGCTTTACATTTATCGTGATTATTGAAATATGTGTCTTTAAATCTACCAAATTATTATGTGGTTTGTACTTGTTCTGCCCTTTCTGTCCTTTTTCCTCTCCATTTTTGTCTCCTTTAGATTGATTTTTTTTTTCTACCTCTACCTTTAATCTCTATTTTCTAGGAAGTTACATACTTTTTACCTTTCTTTTGGTGGTTGTATTACAGATTGAAACATGCAATTTTTGGCTTGTCAAATTCTTATGCTTTTACCCTTTTCCAAGTTGGCCTGTAACTCCAAATACCTCCCTCCCAAATTACATACATCATGGTCTTATTTTATATTGAATTCTAGAAACATTTTCAACTCCGCAAGACCTTATTTTTGTTTTATATAAAGTTTTGTTAACTATTCATTTATATTTACTGGCTTCTATGGTCTGAATGTCTCCTAAAAAATTCATGTTGAAACTTTAATCTCCACTTCAACAGTGTTGGGAGGTGGAGCCTTTGGGGGGGAGTTTAGATGAATGAATTAATGCCACTATAAAATGGGCTCATAAGAGTTTGTTCTCTCTTCCTTCCACTGTGTGTCTGTCTGTGTTTGTTTTAAGAGATGAGATCTCACTGAGTTACCCAGATTACCTTGAACTCCAGGGCTCAAGTGATCCTCCTGCCACAGCCTCCTGAGTAGCTGGGACTACAGGTGTGCACTACTGCACCCAGCTCCTGCTGCCTTTTGTCCCCTGAGGACATAGCAAGAAGGCCCTTGACAGACCAGATGCTGGTGCCTTGGACTTCTCAGCTCTAGAATTGTGAGAAAATAAATTTCTGTTCTTTAATTACCCAGTCTTAGGTATTCTGGTATAGCAACACAAATAGACTAAGATACTGGCATAATTACTATTTTCATTATTTTTTATTCCTTTCTGTGTCTGTGACCTTCTGTATGGACTTATTTTCTTTTTGCCTGAACAATACCTTTGAATACTTACAGCATGGTGATGAATTCTTACTCTGTTATTTCTCAAAAATGTCTTTATTTCTACTTCATTCCCAAAGGGTATTTTTACTATTTGTAGATTTTTGTCAAGTAACCAAAGCAGTTATTTTCTTTCAGCAAGTTGAAATTCATTGTTTTCTGGATTTCATTGCTTCTGTTGAGAAGTAAGCTATCATTTCAGTTGTTCCTTTTAAGATGATCTGCCTTTTCCCCCTTTGGCTTAAGAGAGTGTCTCTTTTTCTTTTATTTTTAGTGGTATTACTCCACTATGCCTGGGTGGGTTTTCCTTTTCCTATGCTTCTTGGGACTTGAAGGGATTCTTGAACTGGTTGGACTAATGTCTGTACAGTTACCACTTGCATTGCCCCAGATTCATGTACTAGTCTTATTGCTACAGATTTCTGTTAACCCTCAACCTCTGCCCTTGGGGTGGCTGCTCCTGGTTCCTTGTCACATTTGAGCACAATCTGCCCATGTCTCATCTCAGGCACTTGCTATGTACCTTCATCTCCTGCCCTGCAGCTTTTCCAGTGTGGCTAAGGCATGAGATACAGTGGTATGTACTCACTGCTCACAGGTACATATGAGTGTGATAGTGCAAGACGTGTCATCTCGTGTCATGAACACTCCTCAGTGGAAGAGGGAATTGGTGGGTCATTTTCTCTTCCTTCCTCCTCAAAACCATATTCTTGAAGTAGTGGTTGCTCATAGACCTGCTTTGATGATACCTCATGAGATAACATAACAAGCTGGCCACAAGTGTGTGGCTACATTGGTATAACACTCTCTTTTTTTTCTTTTATTAAGTCATATACACATAGATCGTGAATACATTTATGTATTTGTGGGGTAGGATGTGTTGATTTTGTATGCAATTTGGAGTGCTTACATCAAACTAATTAATATAGCTTTCACCTCATTTACTTAATTATTGTGTTAAGACATTTATGTTCTATACTTGATAGATTTGACTTGACCCTTGCAATATGCTCCACAGGTGTGGTCCCACCATTTACCCTTCCTCTATCAAACCTTCTCCCTCCCCTCTCTTCCCCCTCCACTTCTCTCCTTCATCCTGGACTACAGTTAGATATTTGCACCCAAATGTTCATTGCAGCTTAATTCATAATTGCCAAGTCATGGAAGAAGCCCAAGTGCCCATTGACCCATGAATGGATTAATAAATTGTGGTATATGTATACCATGAAATACTATGCAGCATTAAAAAAGACCTCTTTTATGTTTACATGGATGGAGGTGGAACATATTCTTCTTAGTAAAGTATCTCAAGAATGGAAGAAAAAGTATCCAATGTACTCAGTACTTTTATGAAATCAATTTATGATTACTCACACTTTCTTATGAAAGATAGATCACACTCTTTATATTTGTATTACTTCCTTCTCCATCTCACACCACATTTACTTCATCCCTACACCTTTCTTCCCAGTATAGAGATAATACACATAAGCTTTTGCCTCAAACTCTGTTTTCTAGAAGATGTGGGTTATGACAGTGTTTGTAATCAGTTTGGAAATTTTTCAGCTATACTCCATCACATACATCTTCTGACCCACTCCCTCTTCACTTTCCTTCTGGGACTCCAGTGAAATGCATGTTTCAGCATATCCTCTGGGCTTATTATCTTTTTTTTTTTTTTGAGATGGAGCCTCAAGCTGTACCCCTGGGTAGAGTGCTGTGGCATCACAGCTCACAGCAACCTCCAACTCCTGGGCTCAAGTGAGTCTCCTGCCTCCACCTCCCAAGTAGCTGGGACGATAGGTGCCCACCACAATGCCTGGCTATTTTTTGGTTGCAGCCGTCATTGTTGTTTGGTGGGCCTGGGCTAGATTCGAACCTGCCACCTTAGATGTATGTGGCTGGCGCCTTAGCCACTTGAGCCACAGGCGCTGAGCCTTTATTATCTTTTCTTTTATGATTTTTATCTATGTGGACCTCTATGCTTCATTCATTTTTTCTGTCCTATCGCATAGTAATTTTCCTTTCAGCTATGCTAAATCTCTCCACTGAATTCTTATTTTCAGTTATTATACCTTTTTCACTTCAAGAATTTCTGGGTACTGAATTTTAAAATATTTCATATTGTTTAATTGCAGTTCTAGGTTTTCTGTTGAATTTTCTATCTTAAATTTTGTTTACCTGAATATGGTAATCAGTATCTAGATCTGTTAGTTCCAGCATCTGGAATGCCTGTAGAGCTAGCTTTATTGCTTGTGATTTCTACTGGTCTCATCTCCTCACATACCCGGTTACCTATGAGTGTGTGATGAATATTTTATTTGAAAGATTGTTCACATAATTGAGCCCTAGGATGTCTTTCCCCAGAAAAGCTTTTCATGTATTTTTATCAGGTTGCCTATGAGTGCTATCATCTTGCATTACCTTAGTCCAGTTTCAGGGATAGAATTTTATGGGCCACTCAGGTAATTGAAAGCTGGGCTTCCATCTGAGGAAGGACTAGTTTTTCTTTTGGTTTACTCTTATTCCTAGGGTACCATCATTGAGGTAAAAGTGTGGTGGTTTGATAGAACCTTTCCTTTAGTGGGTCCTAAACTCTAACTTAGAATAAGGCTGTCATCTATTCCTCATCCATTCAGCTAAAGAATGTCCTACTGGTGGCTTGGTGTCCATAGCACAGTGGTTGCGGTGCCAGCCACATACACTGAGGGTGACGGGTTTGAACTCAGCCCCGGGCCAGCTAAACAACAAATGACAACTGCAACAAAAACATAGCTGGGAGTTGCGGCAGGCGCCTGTGGTCCCAGCTACTTGGGAAGCTGAGGAAAGAGAAATTACCTAAAGTGAAATTAGCAGGTCATAGCATTTTTCTTTTCTAGTCTCCCATTTTTGTTGTTACGACATTCAAATCTGCATAAGGTCTCATTGTACAAGGTGTGACTATTAAGTTCATGAACTTGCCACTGTGTGCTTATGTTGGCAGTGCCGTACAGACAACTCAGGAAGGCTTTCATAACCTTGGTGTATATCAGTGTCTCACAGCTGTGTTCATATTGACGTGTGGTGGTGTCTAGCTGTGTGGTGCTCATTGTGTGCCATATAGTGACAGCTCTGATGGTCATTCCAGAAAAAGAGTTCCAAAATTGCTTTGAAGGGTGGACTAGGTGCTGGCATCAGTGCAGAGCTTCTCAAGGGGAATACTTCGAAGGGGACCATAATGATATTCAGCAATGAGGTATGTAGCACTTTTTCCTAGGACCAGTTCAAGAACTTAATCAGACCTCACATAGTCATATCAAGCAGTGTTTATTTTTATTTATTTATTTATTTTTGAGACAGAATCTCAGTGTGTCACCCTCAGTAGAGTGCTGTGGCATCACAGCTCTCAGCAACCTCCAACCTTTAGGCTTAAGTGATTCTCTTGCCTTAGCCTCCCTAGTGGCTGGGAGTACAGATGCCTGACACAATGCCCAGCTATTTTTTTGTTGTTGCAGTTGTCATTGTTGTTTAGCAGGCCCGGGCTGTGTTCGAATTTGCCAGCCTTGGTGTATGTGGTTGGCACCATAACCACTGTGTTTCAGGTAACGAGCTTCAAGCAATGTTTAAATGATAATGTAATTAGAGTTTTAAAACTCTTTTTTAAAAAATAACAAATCTTACCAAGTAGATTATAAGACAATGATTAAAATGCATTGATTGTACAATTATACGAGATCTGACGGCCATTATGGAAAAAAATATGGAGGTTTCTCAGAAAAATTAAAAATACAACTACCATATGATCCAGCAATCCTACTACTGGGTATATTTCCAAAGGAGCTAATATCAGTATGTTGAAGAGATGTCTGTATTTCCATGTTTATTGTAGCATTATTCACAATCGTGAAGATACAGAATCAATTTAAATGTCCATCAGGGAATGAATGGATAAAGAAAATATGGACTATGTACACAATGGAATAATATTAATGCCTTTAAAAAGACAGAAATCCTGTCATTTGAGACAATATGGCTGAACCTGGAAGACATTATGTTAAATGAAATAAGCCCAGCACAGAAAAATAAATACCATGTGATCTCACACATGAAATCTAAAAACGATGAACTCATAGGTATATAGTAGCAGAGAGAAAATGGTGGTTACCAAGGACTAGCATGGTGATAGGGGATTGGAAAGATGTTAGTCAAGAGATACAAAATTTCAGTTAGGAGAAATAAAGTCAAGAGATCCACTGTGCAACATGGTGTTCATAGTTAAGAACAATGTCTTGTATACTTAAAAATTCCCAAGAGAGTAGATTTTGTGTTCTCACCACAAAAAATTGATACTTTGAGGTGATGCTTATGTAAATTAGCCTCATTTAGCCATTTCACAATATATAAATATTATCAAAACATCATGTTGTATACTATAAATACATACAACTTTTGTCAATTTAAAAATAATAATTGAAAAGATTCATCAGAAAAATAAAACACCCTGAAACACTACCAGAATAGTATAGCTGGAGAATCTCTGTAGGTCTACATGGTCTTCAGTATGTAGGTCTACATGGTCTTCAGTAGTGTTTAAAATTTACAAGGGCTGATTTTAGAGCAAGAAAAGTTTTGTTTTTTTTTTGAGACAGAGCCTCAAGCTGTCCCCCTGGGTAGAGTGCTATGGCATCACAGCTCACAGCAACCTCCAACTCCTGGGCTTAAGCGAGTCTCCTGCCTCAACCTCAAGTAGCTGGGACCACAGGCATCCACCACAACGCCTGGCTGTTTTTTGGTTGCAGCCGTCATTGTTGTTTGGCGGCGGGCTGGATTCGAACCCGCCACCTTAGGTATATGTGGCTGGCGCCTTAGCAGCTTGAGCCACAGGTGCTGAGCCAACAATAATAGTTTTTAAAATTCAGTTTAAATGAATCCATATTTCCTTTTGAACACTCTAAAATAATGGCATAAAAGGTCATGTTGAAGGCCTGTTTCCTCGGCTACACGCAGGGGACTGGTTCCTTGTTCTTCTGCCTAGGGGAAAGTCCCCAGACCTCGGACAGAGAGTGCGGCATGCACGCGCACGTAGACATCCCTCAGTTTCTCACTCTTAAAACCCACCAAGAAGCGAATCTCGCCAAGTGGCGTGGGGCGGAGGCATCGTCCGTCAGCTCCACTAGTTAAGCAGGCAGTGAGTGTCTTAGCGCGCCAACCACACTGGGCTCGTTCTCAGTGCGGCTGCTTAAAAAAAAATAAAAAAATAAAAAAATAAAAAACCCCCCACACATATATAAATTGTTATAATTATTATAATTATTATAATAGTATATTATAGTGCTGTGGCATCATAGCTCACAGCAACTCTTGGGCTCAAACGATTCTATAATACATATTATATAGATATACGTATCTATACATATATATCTATACACATATAATAGCATAAAGAGTAAATACAAATACATATTATATAGATATACATATATATTATTATATATATTAAATATCTATACATGTATAGATATTATGATAGTATAATAGTATATTATTGTAATATCTATACATATATAGATATAGAATATTAATTATAATAATATATAATGACATGTATAATAATTTATATATGTGTGTGTGTGTATATATATATATATATTTTTTTTTTTTTTAAGCAGCCGCGCTGAGAATGAGCCCCATGTGGTTGGCACGCTAAGACACTCACTGCCTGCTTAACTAGTGGAGCTGATGGACAATGCCTCCGCACCATTCCGCTTGGTGAGATTCACTTCTGGATGGGTTTTAAGAGTGAGATACAGAAGGATGTCTATAGTAGATTATTTTTATTATTATTTTGAGACAGAGCCTCAAGCTATCCCCCTGGGTAGAGTGCTATGGCATCACAGCTCACAGCAACCTCCAACTCCTGAGCTCAAGCAAGTCTCCTGCCTCACCCTCTCAAGTAGCTGGGACCACAGGCGCCCGCCACAACGCCTGGCTGTTTTTTTGTTTGCAGTCATCATTGTTGTTTTGGCGGGCCCAGGTTGGATTCGAATCCGCCACCTTAGGTGTATGTGGCTGGCGCCTTAGCCACTTGAGCTATAGGCACCGAGCCACAATAGTATATTATTATAATAAACTTGAGCCCAATCGCTGGAGCCCAAGAGTTTGAGGTTGCTGTGAGCTATGACGCTACAGCACTCTACCAAGGGTGACAGAGTGATATTGTGTTTTTCTATCCCTTTTTTATGTTTAGATACACAAATACTTATCATTGTTTTACCACTGCTTACAGTATTCAGTGCATTAACATGCCACACAAGTTTGTAGCCTCAGAGCAATACCCGAGGTGTGTAGGAGACTCTACCTGTACCATTTACGTTTGTGTGATTACATGCTACAATGATCACATAATGATGAAAGCACCTAATGAGAAGTGACACATGACTGTATGATCAATTTAGGAATTTACAGTTGTTAACCTTTGTACCAAAACAAACTCAAACTTTGCTTAAACTACAACATCATATTTGCATTTAATTTTTGCAATGTGGCAAAAATCAGAAAGAAGACATTTAGCCATCTTTTCACCCCAACTTATACAATTCACCCTAATTTTTTGAAGGATTTACCAGTATTAGAAGAATTAAGTAAACTTGATTAATGCTTAAAATAGAATTCTTTTTTATTTATTTATTTTTTTTCTGAGACGGAGCCTCAAGCTATCCCCCTGGGTAGAGTGCCATGGCATCACAGCTCATAGCAACCTCCAACTCCTGGGCTCAAGCGAGTCTCCTGCCTCCGCCTCCCAAGTAGCTGGGACCACAGGCGCCCGCCA
>CAUYQV010027971.1:0-12593 GCA_963574575.1 Galagoides demidoff | reverse complement strand
AGAATGTTCTTCTGAGCAAAGTATCGCAAGAATGGAGGAAAAAGTATCCAATGTACACACCTTTATTATGAAACTAATTTATACCTTTTATATGAAAGCTATAACCAAATAGCCTAAGAATGTGGGGAGGGGGGAGGGAGAAGGGGGGGGGAATGGGTGGAGGGAGGGGGATTGGAGGGACCATTTTTGAGGTATATCTTACAGGGGTACAAGTGAAACTCTCTAAGAGTAGAATCAGAATGTTTTAAAACTACAACTGAGAAAATGACATGAAGGCTGTGTTGATCAGTTTGATGGAAGTATTTTGAATTGCATGTGAAAACCCCACACTGTACCCCAGAAGTGTATTAATGTACATAGTTACCATTCAATAAAAAAATAAAATAAAATAAAATAAAATTATTAGAGCTTCAATCACCTTTCTTAGAAGAAAGCATGAATAAAAAGAGTCCTTATAAATGTTACTGATACAACTAAATATACATATATTAATTGTTTAAGTTTTAAATATGATACTTAGAGAAATGTATTATTAATATAAATATATTCTAGTATATTCAGTAGAATAAATAAATTACCTGTAAACATTTTTTGAAAACATAAAAAACAATGATGGTATAGATTATCCTAACAAAGACTATACTTTCAGGGATCATTTCTATAGTTCGTTACTAGATTATCCTAACAAATCTAGTATCTTTCTGATCCTTTCCTAGCAGTACCTGTATTTATCCCATGAGCCTCTATTTCCAGAGCCAGTTCTCAGTCAAGAGGCAATCATCTCATTCTGTAAATAAATTCTAGTAAGTTTTAATTGCCAATTGATCACTGTACTTAAATTTAAATTTTTTTATTGTGAGTTTCTGTTCATAAAAGTTATCCATTTTCAGTTTCAAATGAAATAAAATCTCACCTTGCCATGATAAATTTTT
The DNA here is from genome assembly GCA_963574575.1 of Galagoides demidoff. Lineage (NCBI taxonomy): Eukaryota > Metazoa > Chordata > Mammalia > Primates > Galagidae > Galagoides > Galagoides demidoff. Next base: position 11,661 of record CAUYQV010027971.1, on the reverse strand, counting down.
TTAGACATTTTGGTGTTTACCTTTCCAGGTAAAGATCTGCTATTTAACACTCTACTAAAACTTTTTCAAATTGTGTGAACTTTCACCTAGGGCATCCAAGAATTCATGTTTTAACCCCCCAAAAAATCCCTCTTACAGGAAAAGTTAGTAGATAAGAGAATTGGGGACAATGTTTCTTTTTGTTGTCCTCAAATTATATAAGTCACCTCTCAACAGAGATGTAGGTACAACTATATAAGGAAGAAGCAGACCTCTGAAAATAAGATGATGATGTTAAAATCACAAAAACAAGTATCTTTAAGAGTAAACTAATCCAATAGTGATAATATAATGAAGTAATTATAAAATCTGTTTCACCTACAATATTTCTATGCTTAGAATAGTATATGTGAGATCCAAATATCATTCCTATGGCTTGCACTACATTATGACTTCTGTGGGCCATAGGCACTTTTTTTCCTTTGTGATTCCTCTTCCTCTATAAGAAAATATTAGAAATTATATTTTAAAACTACATTGGAACAAAAGGAAATATAACCCAAGTTGGATGCATTATTATCATATTCATTTACTTCTTCTAATTTTAAAAGAAATTAAAATGAAAGCCATTGCAAAGGCTCCCCCAAAGTATTGTGAGGATAAGGCAATGTGCAGATAATGCTTGTTAAACTACAGTATTCATTCACTCTATTTCTAGAACAATGAAATCTCCCACTCTAAAAGTGGGAGACAGGCACACAGACATCCAAAATAAAGACTACAACTCCCAGATTCCCTTACAGGTATGTGCAGCCAGATATCAAGTTTAGATGATGCTTGTGTGTATAAGCAATAGGCACAACCTCCAGGTAATATTCACGTTTTCTACAGTTAGAATTCAGAAATGGGGGCAAGAACTTCAGACCATGTAAATGGGGAAAACACTCTAGGGATGCCAAAATAATAAGATAAAAAGAGCATGGGTTTCTAACATCTTGAAGAATCCTGCTGACTTCCCAGAGCAGAGTCACAATATCCACCCAAATTTTATATGAACAAAAACAATTCCTATTAGGTTAAGTATCTACTATTTGATGTCTTGGCCACATGCAGCCAAACCTATACCCAAAGTCACAGAATCATTTTGACAGTAAAGAAATGAAGGTACAGACGGGATCTGTTTAGTGTGATTTAAATATGGCCAAGTTCAATCCTGACCTATCCATATTCAAAATCTATGCTCAACTCATTGCCTTCCCACATTGTCTTCTCCTTTCAGGGAAGCAAAAAAAAAAAAAAAAAAAAAAGCATATAAAATATAGCAATTGTGAGGGCCAGAAGAGAGTATAAACTTTATGAAGCAATAAGTGTCATCAAAAGAGAATCCAAACAAAAAGCAAATGGAAAGAAAAAAATGAAACATTTAACATGGATTTTTGCCAGTACCACATGACTTGACATTTTGAATTATGACTACTTACAGGAAGTACTAAAAACTTTCCAAGAAAGGGATACTTCACATAAATGATGGGTCCAGCACATTTTGCTTATTTGTTAACTTTAACTCTGAGTTTATACATCATTTTTTGGCTCTGACAATTTCTGATTTCCACTAACACAAAGCATCATTTGGACATGAGAGTCTATAAAACATATCTGGGAACAGCACCTTAGTGAGAACTATCTTCCCAAACAGACCGGGCTATTTCCTTCTAATCCTCAGGACATAGGTTCATCCCTCCTGGGTGCTTTCCTGAATTACCCATGTGTCCATCAGGGTGGACTCAAGAGTCTTTTTGTTCTTTGAATACAATACTAGTTACTAACTAAATTCCCCTTAGAAGAGATCACCATATTTAGTACATACGCCTAAGTCTTGGATCTTTTCTTTTAAAGATATCAGGGGAAAAATGTTTTCTACTATTATATAAAAGCCATATTTTCTTTAAAAAGGGAGTGTTTCATTGAGTTTGGGAGTTTTCTTCTATTCGTTGTTCATTAAACAAAATGTAAGAACACAGACATCACTTGCTTCCTAGGGATCTCTTCCTTTCTTAGAAGACTCCAGGTCATTTGAGGAATGTTAAAAAATCAAGCTTCAAAAAAAAAAAAAAATCAAGCTTCATCCTTGCAAATATATGCATGAAATACTCAGCACTCAACTACACATGCACACAAACACATACACAGGCACACATAATGTATCCCAATTAAACATTTTTTAAACCTCCAACGTTTTTCATTTTGGAGGTAACGGTATGAGTTATGAAGATGTACCTTGTGATTATATACTTGTATCTATTAAGATCAAAGACGATCTACAAAGACAGGAAACCACTAACTTGAGTCATAGCATTGCACATCCTGTTACAAACACTCTCTGGAAGCCATAGCCAGAGCTAGATTAAGGAATGGGAGGCAAAGATATTCTTCCCCTTCCTTCAGAGAATAGCCCCTCAAATGGCAATAATGAAAGATAATCTGTTATAGTGTGGAGGGAAATAGGTGGTAAAATCTTATATTTTAATGTAAGCAATAAGAAAGTAATGAAGCTCTGCTGCCTGGATTGAGAATTCTTCCCCTCAGTCAGTCCGTATGTCAGAACCCTCTGCCTCATGCTATGAGTAAAGTATGCCGAGATAAGAGAGGAGCTACTTCCAAAACATGGTAAAGGCGAGAGTAATATGCTTTCTCATGTGGTTGTTTCCAGTATATAGGTGACCCTTGAAAAACATGGGAGTGGGGCACCAACCCCCTGCACAGTTGAAAATCTGCATATAACTTTTGAGTTCCCCAAATTTAACCACTAATAGCACACTCTTGCAGGCCTACTAATAGTCTTCCCAATAACATAGTCAATGAACACATAAGTAAAGTAGCATCTATATATTTTACACATTTATCACATATATAAATTTGTCTTAATTTTTTCAACATTTCTAGGCTACACAGTTCATCTGTAAGATTTTTCAAATGTCCAAGAAATTTTCCAATAGATTTATTATAAAACTCCATGTATAAGTGAACCCATAGCTCCAATTCACATTATTCAATGTTCAACTGTATTCCATTATGTTCTAGTTTGTGGGGATTCTACTCCATGAACTAAGAGATTATCTGATTTTCAATGAATTTACTCACAAAATGTCAAGTAAATTAAAAATTTCTTGCAAATAACCCAAAAGATTAAAAAATGCTAATAACTGAAGCAGAAGCAAACCATCAGAAAAAGTTAATATTTTATCTCTTATTATAAAAATGCTTATCAGACACATTATATGCTTTTAAAAAGATCATCTAGTCATGTATATGAAGGTTTCAGTCTGGAACTTCAAAATTATCAAAAACCCCACATGAAATATGGGTTTACCTTCACTATTTATAACAATGGACAGCTATAATTTTATCCGTAAACTTCACAATGAAGGCATATTATATCTCAAGGTATTAATTTCAAGAGTCTAAGAAAGCAGTTCAGTATAGGCGTGTCAAACACAATGCAATCAATTTTTAGCAATATTTAAAGTCATGCTGTTCCCAAACCAACAATTTATAACATTTACCTAATTTATTGATAACTATTTCTAAACACTTCTAAGCACCCATGTGGTTTCTTGGTTAATAGTAAAAGGCATACACTGTCAGAGAAACACCTCCCCTTCCTAGTTAAAATGTCTGATACAATTCATAGAAATCAACACAGCTACAAACTACAAGGCATTCCTAATATCAACAAATAGATTGGGGAGATGCATAGGAAACACTACTGAAGATTTGGCAAAAGAAGCATCATCTCACATTCTGAAGGAGAGATTTGGTATCAGGTAGATGAACACAGTGATGTTCCCTTGTGTCTCAACTGATGGTATCGGATTTTTTCTTTGCATGAAACAAAAGACTACTTTTTTTGTATCATCCATGAAAGGAAATACATAACAGAAGAGACAGCCTGTCAAAAGTATAAAAATTCTTTAATAAGACAATGCTTTTAAGACCGCGTGATATAATCATTAGTAGATCCATTGCCTTGACTATGATACAGTGTTTTTCAACCTTTTTTAATCTCACGGCACACTTGAACCTATAGTTAAAGTTCTGCCGCACAGTTAAATTCTGTTGATCAAAAAAAAAAAAAAAAGAATATAATTATTGTCCTTTGAACATCTTTCAAAAATAATTTAACGAATGATCTTTAAAAATTTTCATGGCACACCTAAGATCCTCTCAGAGCATGCTGGTTGAAAATCACTGCTATAATATATAATAAAAGGATTTATTATATTATAAAGAATCTAAGTTTACAGAGACAATACTGTACAGTAGGCTGACTCCTGCATCATTCACAGGCTCCATAAAGCAGCAACAACATTAAAGCTAGAGATGCCTTCAAGCTATCAATGTAATAAATTTTATAGAAATAATGCTTTAAAATAGAATTTTTTTAATATTCCAAATGAAGTCAAAAATGAACAGCAAATCTTTTGTACTTCAAAAGATTGCTGCTTAGTTCACGTCAAAGTTCTTAAAAGAGTTGTTGAACTTAAAGTTAGGATATATTTCTTTTAAATTGGTAAAATTTGATGACTTTTGCCATTATGACCACCCATCATATGCTGTCAAGAATGTTTTTAAATATAAAATTATCTGTTGGAGTAAAAGTTCCAATGATGAGCACCAGGGATTACTTTTCAAAAACAAAAATCAAATCCTATGACAGAGACAGCATTTTGAAAAGGATTTGTGGAAACGTTTCTACTTTAATAGTATTTTGTAACTGAAATAATATAAATGTGTCACATTTTTAAATTGTTCCCTTATCTTTCCTTTACCTTATTTATCAAAGGAAATTGTCCGACCTATTTGAAGATCTTCTAAACAAAGAATTTTCACTAAGTTTTGAACTGTTAAAAACATCAAAATATAACACTTTGTATTAGTTTACAAGAATTTAGTAACATCAGAGAATACACAAATGCATCAGTTTCATTGAACGATGATATAAATGGAGAATGCTATTTAAAACTTGAGGGTCTGAATTTGAAAGCACAGCCAAAACATACTTCCTACATTTGGACCCACACAGCTTCATGAAGTATATTTTTCTACTATCACAGCCATTAAAAGCACCAGGAGTAATTTGAACTTAGAAGCAGACCACGGAAGAGTCGCTGCATCGCAGAGTTAAATCCAGATTTTCAAGTGTTAATGAGAAAGCGACTGACAGTAACTACAACAAACCCAAACCCAGGCAGCCTCTTTAACTGTCAGTGCCCAAACCCTGGTGGAGCTCTGAGGGCTCGCCTGGGTTTATTGGAAATCATTAAAATGGTGCACTGTACCCAGCTGATGTTAATAAGGCCACACCATCCTCGAGGCCGCCAGCGCCTCTGTGTAATTCGCAGCAGCCCCCAATTATCTGTGGGAGATCTGCCGGCCTGACTCACAGCCCGTGGAGGGGGTTCCACACGGGCAGGCGCTTAATGAACAGACCGGCTTATAAACACAAGCTAATCTCTCCCACATGAGCACCTGAGGAGGATCACAAGTGACAGCTGTTTAAATTTTCAGGGAAATTAATGATCCCTAAAGAGGCAGCGCTTATCAGGCTTGGAGTAGGTTTGATAGAGGAGAGTCACCACAGGGCAAAACATTTATAATTGTCCATAAGTGCCTTATTCAATGGCTTCATCTGGGGAACTTTTATTGACGCAGTGTCTTCTATTAATGCTTGTGCTGGCAGAGAGCAGACAGACTCGATTCAATCTGGTCCTGATATTGGACTCCTATGGCCACTAATGAGCATCTCCCCAGCCTCAGATCACAAGCCATTTAAAACGATCAGGACTGTGGTTGGCATCCTGACCGCTTAGTGAAAATCCCAGCAGACACATACATTGTTTTGGTCCACAAGGCATTTGTAATGCATCAGCTCAGCCCCAGAGCTGGGCCTCACAGAGAGATGGGGAATACACTGGCCACACTGCTGGCTGTCTGGGGAGTAGAGCAGGAACAGGTAATTAAGTGCAGATTGGCCAAGGGGCCAGAAGCAACTTTTAAAAAACAGATCTGGAGAGAAAGAGCACATGGCAAAACTCACCACCCTCATCTCCCACCCGTGCCCCCTCCCTTGCTCTCATGTTTTACGGCTTTTATGTACCTTTACAACAGGACATCTCACCTTGTTCTCAGTTGTCTTTACATTCCACGGTCCTGGGGATCACTTAACAGGAAGTGGTCTCATTTGCAAGAAGGCATCATACAAAAGGAGATAAAAACAGAGAGACAGAGGTAGGTGAGAGAGAGATGGGAGAGAGAGAGGCTGGTCACAAAGTGTAAAGGGAAAAGACCTTGGGCTGGCAGTGTAAGGAAGCTACAGAGAGCCACACTGTCATCTGCTAAAATGTTAATTTCAGAGGCTGGAAGGAAATTTCATTACTTTTAGGGGAAATAGGATGACATGTAGGCAAATATTCTGTGGAAGTATGTAAATACGTCCAAATTTAGGCTCCATGGCAGACAAGAAAAATTGTCCTGCTTGGATAAGATGCTTATAAATCTCTCTGGCTGATTTCAGTAGGAGTCTCCTGTTTAGCTGAGACTTAAACTGGCCTCTGACACCTCAAATCCTGAAATACCAAGGGACTGACAGCGCCACTCAGAAAAGGCAATCTACTCTCTATGACAAACGGCCCACTTGCCTGCTTTTTCCAGGAAGCAAACCCTGGATAAGCCTTTGTTGCAAAGCTACCTCAGTTTTTTGTGGAGTTTTGCTAGTTAGTATAGCATTTACTTAAAAAATAAGTACATAATAATTAAAAAATGACTATTACACAAACTGGTCCATTAAAAATGTACATTTTTAAATGAGGAATAAAGAACTTTAATAAAAGTAGGCTGACAGCAAATACACACATACCCACAGATAATTTATTTAATACTAATGTTTTGTTGAACTTCCTTCTTTTTCTATCGCTAGTCCCAGAGCTATATCCCAGAGAACATTATTCAATTCCTTAAAATAGGCACCAAACTCCACTTCATATTTCCATGTAGGAAATTTTATAATTCATCTCTACATGTAATTAAGGGAAGAAAACCAAGAAATTTTCTTTAATATAAGCATAGCATATATTTTTAGCAGTTAATATGAGTATTTTAATTAAATTTTAATGTTTCTAAAATGTTCCCTGAATAATTACCAAATCATATTCTTAAATAATAAAAATTGGGATTAACAAGGTTTGTATGGTTTTTTTGCCTGAAATTTCATATTTTAAAAAAGTATATTCTGGGTGGCATGTGTGGCTCAAGGAGTAGGGTGCTGGCCCCCAGGTTCAAACCCAGCCCCAGCCAAAAACTCCAAAAAAAAAATAAAAAACAAAGTATATTCTGCTAATAGGCAAAACAAATCTTAATAGGTCATCAGTCAAAATTATAAATTTGAAATATTAGTCAAAAGACAGTACATAATTAATACCCACTCAAGCTTCCCGCTCTCCTTTCTCTCATCCCATGACTAAAATAATAAGTATCTTACTATTTTACTCGCTTATGTAAATACTAGTTTTGAATTTTATTTTCATAAAAGCCCATAAGAATTTAGAGCTTCATAGAGAACTATTTGTCATGTCCTCAAACTCATTCAATGGTCTTGAGTGACACTATCCAGGAAAATGTCTTTCTAATTGAAAAATGAAAGACACATAATTGATTGATTCAAATCAGTGGTGAGAATTGTCAGAAAAACCTTCAATAAAATCAGCTTTCTTTAAAGTTTATATTTGAGGGTAACATGACTACACAGACGTGACCAAATTATCCTCCATGTTTATTTATGTAAGGACAGGTAGAAATGGACACTTTTAGGCAGAGAGCAGAAATGACTGCCAGAATATCAGCTTTGTGTGACCATGAAGATATTTCCAAAAGAAATGCTTCATTTCTACCAGCTTCAGAGTGTAAAATTCTGGAGATAGCAGCAACTGGCTTCCCCTCTCCTTTGAGAACAAAAGCAATGACAGAAACATGGTTAACCATTTGCTCCCAGATGCAAATCTAGGGAAGATGGCCCGAGTGTGGACAAAGAAAAATAATGCAGATACCTGAGGGCAGGGGTTGGGGGTGTGAGCACTATGCAAACTACTCAGTTCCGAACTCTGGCTCTTCCATGTAGAAGCAAGTTGCTTTTCTGTATGCCTGCTTAGCAGTTATAAAATGGGAATAAATGTGGTAAACCAATTTCTTTGATCTGATCACCAGTATTTCTGATTTTCTTCCTGATAGGCATCTGGTATAGCTGTGTGTCTCTGTCTCCTTCTAGGGACACATGGCTAAGCAACTTGCTCTGCCCAGTATGTCACTTATGGGCAGAAGCTGTTAAAAGCTGGTATATGATTCCTCCTCATCTTTCTTCTCTGCTGCAACAGTTTAGAAGCATGTGTCAAGACAGAGCATCTTACCCGAGTCCCTGATTAAGTGCAATAAAGTCTTCCGCCTGCTAACCTATATTTTACATGAGTCATAAGCAAGAAACAAACTTGGGCCATGGTCATCTTAAGCCACTGGCTTCTGGGAGTTATCTGTGACTACAACATAGTCTGGCTTATCCTGAATGATAGAATAAAGTAATCCTAACTATCTCATAGTATTCTCACAAAGAAAAACTGAGATGAGGTGTATAAATCACTTAAAACATTATAAATGCTTCATTCAACAAATATTTGTTGGAGGGAATATAACATGAGTGAAAACAAGAAGTACCTGTTTATGTGGTATTGACCACACAGTGGGAGAGACAGCTGTTAACAAAATGATGACACAGATAAAAAATTGCAACTATGCAAACTGAAATCTCTAAGGGGTAGACGACACAACAAAAACACATGAGATAACTGACCAACCCAGGGAAAGCAACAGACCTTCCTTATGGAAGTACTGATGTAGCTTTGATCTGGATGTCAACTAGGGAATGAGAGCCTTCCTTGAGGAAGGGAATATTTTGTACAAAGATGGGTGTCAATAAGAGGCATGGAAAAGAGACCAAAAGTCTCCAACTGAAGTGGTAACAAAAGGGGAAATGAAGTACAAGATTAGACTAGAGAGTTATATAGACTGGTGAAGATTTTAATTCCTATCTAAAGAAGGATGGGGAGTGATTGACTATTTGAAGTGAAAGAGGTTTGCATATTGAAAAGATCACTGTGGCTCAAGAGTAGATTATAAAGGGGCATGGTGGCTACAGAGGTTAACCAGCCCAGAGGTTATTGCTAGAATCTATGCAATAGATAATGATAGCTTGTAATAGGATGGTGATTTGGGTAGTAATAGAGATGAAGAAAAAAATGATGGATTTATTGCCTTCTTTAAAATGTATTCATCCATCTAATCTAGTGTAAACAAAAGAAATCTATCCCAATATATTAAGTAGCTTACAGCATTCTGGAATTGGTTAAAGCACCAGGCTGGAACACTCCACACCGAGGAGCAATGGAACAAAGAGACACATTGACCATACTTATTAGACTGACTCATCTAGTGGAAACCTGCTGGCTCTCACCAGGCTAAGGACCAACTATTGCCTTAACTGTCCCCAGAAGGACCAATGATCTGCACAACCATGCTTGCTGGACGGTCTGAGCTCCTCACACATGGCTGCCACCTCTCATCATGTCCACCTTACAGGATTCACACGAATGCATCTGCCTCACAGAACCTAAGCCTAATGAGAACTTTGAGCTACAAAAAGCAAATGTTCTCTTTAACTTTTTAGCCTTTTAATCATTAAGAAGAAATACTTGGTGGGTAGAAAGTAGACGTTGAGTTACCATAATGAAGCATCTGCCACAAATAAGTAAAGTGAATAGGAACCTGTAATGAATTTAATATAGGGGATGAAGCTGAACAAGGTATCAAAATGACTCCTAGGTTTTTTGCTTCCTAGTTAATGGATAATAGATGCTATTCAGTGAATTAAGCTTGAAAGTAATGAACTGAGTTTGGTTTTGAACATGTTGACATTGAGGTAGCTTTGAGACAGCCAAGAGAAGATGTCAAATGGACATCTATTGGGTGTGCAAGAAAAGGTTTTGCTAGACATACAAATTTATGAGTCACCTAGTGATAACTGAAGTCATGTTGTATTAGTTTTCTATTGTTGCATCACAAATTACCACAAATTCAGTCACTTAAAACAATACCCATCTATTATGTAAATTTCTAGGGGGTCAAGATTCCTGGTAGGGATCAGCTAGGTTCTTTGCTCAGGACCTTACATGCGGCAATCTAATGCTAGCCGGCACTAGGGGTTATCTTCCAAACACACTGGTTGCTGGCAGAATTTGGTTTTTTGTGGAATTGAAACCAAGGCCTTCAGCTCCTGGAAGCCACCTACCATTCTCTGTCCTATGTATTCTCCAGAACACAGCAATTTACTTCTCCAGGGTCAGCAAGAGAACATCCAGTGTCTCTCCCTTGGAATCTCTCTCACTTCAAATCTCCAGCCAGGGTATCTAACCTTTTTCTTTTCTATTGTACATTGGAAGAATAAGAACTGTCTTGGGCCACACATTAAATACACAAACACTAATGAAAGTTGATTAGCACAAAAAAAGGTCTGTGCATACTTTTCATGATATCCAACACCACAGATAAGAAAAACAATCCTCAGATACTCTGCCTGTAGTTTGCAAGTTTCAGGTTGAACCTCTGTGCCCCCTTGGGGTTCACAGGGTTTCATCAAGGGCAAGAAAGATAGTCTCATTTTGATTAACAAAAGGTCAGTTTATTAAGGACCTAAATTACATCCTTTCATCTTTGCCACTTATAGTAACCTGGTAGCCTCATCCCATTATGTTCACAAGTCCCACCTATACTATAGGAAAAACAATATATACAGCATGTGTACATCAGAGGATGGTAATCTTGGGGATCCTCTCAGACTTCTGTTTCCCATACGTCAAAAGTTGAGATATCTTTGGGAAAAAGTAAAAAGTGAGACTAGCATAACAACCATGACAAACCAGTACTTAATCATAGAAATAGAGATATCTGAGATTGTTAGGAAAGTAGAAGCTCTATTATTTTAAATGTTTCCACAATGAAAAATCTGATAGGCTTACCCAAAAATACACCAGGGTATTTGAGATCATTAGTCTATTTCAGGCTTTCCAACCTAATAGAGAAGTTTGGTGATGCCAAATAGGGTTACCAATATTTGAGACTCTTAATGCAGCAGAATTTCTAAGTAGAATATAGAATAAATGTCAAAAATGACCTGTTAATCAATGACCTTATTTTATCAATGATGATACTAATTAATAAAAGTAACTTTGCCATAGTCATTTAGCTAGTGATTGACTGAATCATAGAGCTCCTAACTTTGAAATCAGTACAGGCATTTTTTGTTAATTATTAAGTCCATCCAATGAGATTCAAAAGCTTAATAGCTTTATGCTGAAAACAATCATCAATATAATTAAAGTAGGGTTGGGTTATTTAAAAGATTCCATTCAATCCTTCACTTATCTCACCAATTACACTTTCTTTTTTTTTTTTTTTTTGAGACGGAGCCTCAAGCTATCCCCCTGGGTAGAGTGCCATGGCATCACAGCTCATAGCAACCTCCAACTCCTGGGCTCAGGCGAGTCTCCTGCCTCCACCTCCCAAGTAGCTGGGACCACAGGC
>CAUYQV010027970.1:0-24438 GCA_963574575.1 Galagoides demidoff | reverse complement strand
GTGAATCTCTCTAAATGTAGAATATAAATGTCTTAACACCATAACTAAGAAAAAGACATGAAGGCTATGTTAACCAGTTGGATGATAGTACTTCAAATTGTATACAGAAACAGTATACTGTACCCCATGATAGTATTAATGTACACTGTTATGATTTAATAAAAATAATAAAATAAAATGAAGTGGGGAGAACAGTGCACAGAGAAGCTTTGTCTACGTGTTGTGCTTACACATCAATCTCTTAGGAAGATGAACTTACCAAGTAAACATGAAGGACATATCACTTGGTCACTGCAAAGGTAAGTGAATGTGCTTCTGACAGAGCCCTAGGGAGGCTCTACCATTGACTGAGAAGCAGTTAAGGCAAGTTTCTTGGAGTTTGTGACCTTCTGCTCTTGAGTCCTCACAGCAGCATAAATTTAGGCTAACAATGAAGAAAATACAAAGGCTTTAGTTTATAAATATCTTAGTTTACTTTGGGTATTATAACAAAACACCATGGTCTGGGTAAGTTTACAAATTACAATATAAGTTACAATTTCATTAACAAGTTAAATTACACTTGGTTCGCAGTTCTGGAGACTGGGATTCCAAGATCAAGAGGCCCCATCTGGGGGAAGTCCTTCTCCCTGTCTCACGGCGTGGTGGAAATCATCACAGGGATGAGGGTGTAAGCAACAGAGAACAAACTCACAGCCTTCAGCTCTTGTATATGTGGCACTGATCCATTTATGAGGGTGGAGTCATTATAACCTAAACCCCTCCATTGTGCCTCACCTATCAATAAACGCTATAATATTAGAGATGTCCTCTCACCCCAAATTAAAATAGCCTTTATGAAGGAGACAGGCAATAATGAAATCTGGTGAGCACGTGGAGAATAGGCCCCCTAATACACGATTGGTGGGAATGTAAATTAGTGCAACCGCTATGAAGGGTGGTAAGTAGGTTCCTCTAAAAAGTAAAAATAGAACTATCGTATCACCCAGCATCCCTCCTGCTGGTATACATGTATCCAAAAGAAAAAAGTCAGTATGTACAAAAAAGAAATGGACTCACATTTTTACTGCAGCACTATTCATGATAGCCAAGATTTATAATCAACTTTAATATCCATCAGTGGTTGACTGAATTAAAAAATGTGTAAATATATACAATGGAATATTATTCAACCATATGAAAATGCAGTCCTGTCATTTACAGCAACATGGATGAAACTGGGGAACATTAAGTAAAAAAAAAAAAAAAAAAGCCAAGCACAGAAAGACAATCTCACATGTTCTCAGTCATAAGTGGGAGCTAAACATTTCAACAGTTGATCTCATGGAGATAGAATAGAATGATGGTTACCTCTGGTTAACCTGGGAAGGGTAGTGGCAAGGCGGGATAAAATGGGGATAGTTAATTGGTGAAGAAATGTAGGTAGATAAAAATGAACAAAATTTGATTGCAAAACAAAGTGACTACCATCAAAAATAAGTTATAGTATACTTGAAAATAAAGGACTAGAATTTTAATGTTTCTGACATAAAGAAATGATAAATGCTTAAGATGATGGCTGTCCCAGTCACTCTGATTTGATCAATACACATTGTATACCTATATCCAAAATTCACATGTATCATATAAATACATACAAGTCTTATGTACCCATAATTGTTAAAAATAAAAATATTAAAATATGAGATTTCTTAGCATAACTTTATCCCACCTTTGTATTTTACAGTTTTTTTTAATTAGACTTCTTTGTACATTGCATGGTTTCATGCCCCCAGGTTTGCTTAAGTTTTTCTCTGCCCTGCCTAATTCTCTACCCATTTAATTTCTCCCTTTTCTTCAGAACTTCAGGAAACCTTTCTTAATCTCCTATTCAGGAAGGATCCCCTCCTCTTATCACACAACAGAAACTTGTTTTCACTTTTCTCATGTCATTTTTATAGGCTGATCCATGATTGAATTGTGTGCTTAGGCCTGATCTCTTCAACAAGAGACTGTTGGCAAATTGCAAGGCTGAATAAATAGCTGCATCACCCTAGAATATTCCCGAGTACAAATGGTTTGTACATTATCTTTTCCATACACACAGATATTCTCTCTCACTCTGTCATACACATATACACAAGAGTTTGCACACGGTCTCATGCCAAACCACTAATCAGAAATTTCATTACTATCTGGTATATTATTGCCACAAACTGTTCTCCATGACCTTACTATAAGAAAATTTAACATCTAAATTACTTCACAAGCTTTCAGATAAATTATTCTGTAGTATGGCTTAACCCATTGTTTTAATTCAACTTCTAATAATAGAGAAGAGAACTCAATTGTCACTATTTCTCTGATTATCAAGCGTGTGGGTGTGTACATGTGCCCACACGTACCCTGGGCACTTAACTAACTCCTGATGTCAGGTTGAAAAGCTGCAGATTTGGTAAAGAGGGTATTTGGCAAAAGTAGTAAATGTCAACCATTTTCTGTGATACTGTGTTTTTGTGTATGATCATGTTTGGAATCTTCAGGAATACGGGTTCCAGGATCCCCACCTAAGGTCCTTGGATGCTTATGTCCTTTATATGGCACAATATTCAGAATATTCATATTTACATATGAGCTAAGCCCATTCTCTTGTATACTTTAAATGATCTCTATGTTACATAGAATAACTAATACAAGGTCAATGCTATGCAATTAGTCATTATATTATTTCTTTTTCTTTGCAGTATTTGTATTGTTGTATCTTTATTTTATTTTTAAAGATAATTTCCATTCGTGGTTGCATCTGGGGAATCAGAACTGTAGATAATGAGATGCTGGCTGTATAGCATTTCTTGGTTCCCTGGAGAAATCTCAAAACGCTGTCAGTACATAGCTCATAGGTCTTCCACATCTACCGATGTTGTTTCCACCTTTCCCTGTAAAATCTAATCTGGAGCTTAGTTAAGAGGGGCTGGTACATCCCCGAACCAGTAAAGGGTATGAGAAGGGAACATTGGCAATCTAACTCCTAAACAAGAGTGCTTGCTATAAACCAAGAGGAAAGGTGAGATTCACAGCTGTGAGGTACTGAGAGGTCCTTTGCGTTAAGACGCCAGCAATGGTGCGCCGTGAGGCCCGCCTTTACCTTGCTCTCCTGATAGCTCCATCCTGGGACGCCAAGTAAGAGAAGCCTCTGTATAAACCCCTCTTCCCTGAGAGGACACACTGCAGACAGTGCCTCCTCTGTCCACGTTAGCTCTGGCTATCTTGGTCCCTTGCTCTCTTTGAAGGCAACACAATGTCCAGTTCAGTAGAGTCCCCAGGCAGGAGTTCGGTTCTCCATCTACCCCTTGCTGTTTCCCCATCCTCTTTGATAAGGAAAGAGCCCAAAGTCCTCCCAGACTTGGGACGGGCAGCTGAGCCATCTGTGGAGTCAGTTCTAGCAGGTCTTTAGGACAGGGCTGGGGCTCAGAACCACCAAGGCCCTGGGTCCTGTACGTCTGCCTCTTACTGGCTCAGGCACCAGATTTGACGTTAGTCTGAAAAACCTTTCCTTACCCTTGCAGGGGAAATGATGCTATGCCCTAACCTTCAGGGGCGAAGGGTTCGTTATGGGCGCCTGCCACCCTCCATCCCTTCAATTACGCTCGCGCGCACACGCAAGGTGTGGGGAAGGAGGCTGCGGGACCGGCGTGGGGAAGGACAGGGCAACTCTCCCTACGGTGCACACATCTGCACGACCTCCCGGGGCGCACCCCTCGCGGGGACTCGACTTACGCTGCGCGCTGGGGACCGAGGGCAGAACCCACAGAGTGGGGCGAGGAGGGCGACTTGCCACTTGTCTAAGGACACAGCTCAGGCTGCCGACCGAGTTGAACGCAGCCCTTCCCACTTCCCGACTCCTCCCCAGTGTCTCTCCCTCAAGGTACCGCTCTCAACAGCAATGGGTCTAGACGCAAAAGAAACACTCCGGGCATCTTTCCGCCCAGCCAATGTAGCCCCCAAGTCGACGGCAGTGTAGACACTAGGGCGCACCTGCTTCCCCTCCGTGGCGCTGGAGTGGAAAGCGTGGGAAGGGGACAGCCGCGCGAGGTGCCAGCCTGTTCCAGGTCTGCGAGAGGACCTGGGAGAGACACAGAATCCTTCTCCTCCCACGCCCTTAGAGGACCGAAAGCTGCGGGATACACCAGCTGCCCGCTCCGGCTGAGCTCAGGCGCGCCTGGGGTGCAGGGCCGGGCAGCCGCCTGCAGCATCAGCATCAGCTCAGCCTCCCCGAAGTGGCCGGCGGCCGTCAGGGAGCTCGAGGCCGCCCTCCCCCTGCTCGGCCCAAAGGCATCCATCACCCTGCAGATGGCTGGCAGGCGGGTGGCGCCGTTACGCGAGGACATCCTGTTGCCAGCAGGATCGCGGCGGCACCCCTAGCTGGAGGCATCGGGGACCGAACTCGCGGCTCCGAGCTCGACTGCGGACGAATCCGGGGGCCGCGCGCCTGGAGGAAAGCGACCGCGGTGCGGCGCGGAGGGATACGCCTCGGCCGCGCCTCCCCGCCCCGCGCCCCCGCCCCCGCCTCCCTCCCCGCCCGGCTCTGCTGCCGCCGCGGCGGCCGCTGCTGCTGCTTCTGCCGCCGCCGCCGCCGCCGCCGCCGCCTGGATATAGTGCGGCAAGAGCGGAGCTTGCAGTCACTTTGCGAGGAGGAGCGCGCGGGCTGCGGGCGGCTGGGGCATCCCGGGAGCGGCGGCGGTTCTAGCAGAGGCGGCCAGGGCAGCGGAAGGTTCTCTCTCCAGGGCTGGACTTAATAACTTTGAAACTGTCCACCGGTGTCACGTCCTGAACATGAGCCTCCTCCTCTGCTTCTACCTGCTCGGGTTGCTTGTCAGTAGCGGGCAAGGTAGGAGTGTGGTGCTTTATTGCATTTACTTTCCCTCCCCCTTCCACCCATCCAAGAGAGGCGAGAGGGAGGCGCAGGAAGAATTAAAGGAAAGAACTAAACTTGCAGTTATTATCGTTGTTGTTATTTTCGCTCTTTCTTTTAGCTGCCCCTAAAATTGTATCTGTTTTGTCGAGACCCTTAAAAAGAGAGAAGAAAAAAATACAGAATTGAAGATGGGGATCAATGAGCAGGAGATCCAGGCAAACTGCTGCTTTTTTTCTGGGATTTTGGCTTTCTCTTATTTTTTCATTATCAAAAATTGGATAAGTATGTTAATGTGTATTAACAGATATTTGGGGTCGAGAAAGGAAGGGGCATGATGGTGTTTTTCAGAAGCTGGAAAAACTATCAACGTTAAACTCATTTGTAAAATATCTGTTGTGTGCAAGAAATTCAATTCTTGGAGACTTTTTTTCCTTCTTTCCCAAGACCCTAATTTCTGACCATGAGGTGAATGTTGATGGCTTATTTCTGTTGGAAACTAAGAGAGGGGGCAATGGATGGTGTGTGCCAGAAAGCAAATGGATACAATTAGGGATGCGTTGCAGTCATTCATTTTTGAATGCCCCTTCCACCTCCCAACACCTTACCAATACAGCAAGGTTGCAGAATTTTATCATATTATATTGTAATTGCACCCAGAAGAGATTTGGGGGGTTGTGGAGAATTCGTGGTGGGAGCTTTTATCTCGAAAAGAAAAAAAATGAATAGTCCAGTAGAATAACCTGAGAGAGAATTTGTAGAAGCTACCTCCGTTTGTCTGTGTGGAGATAGACATGAATTTGTCTGCTTGTGTGGCTACAACACATTTGCATCCAATGTATTTACCATCAATGAAAGCATTTTCAACTGTCCAGACAAGTTGGGACATTTCATTAGGGAGACGAAATGCTAAAACATGACATTTGGTGGAAGTCTTTAAGAGAAACGAAAATAGCACTATTTTGAGATGTGCAGTAATCGCAGAGAATGTTATATTATTGGTTTAGCATGGAAATGGGTTTTTTAAAAAGAAAATAATAAATTACAAGACAAGTTAAAATATCTCTACTATATTCAATTCTAAGCATTTTTTAGCCACGTCTGTATTGCTCATTTGGTCCAGCAGGGGGTGGTAGAACTCCATTTTAAGCCAGAAAATGGTGGTTTCTGCACTTCCACACAGTCTTTCTATCATTCTTCAGCAGGGCTTGACATTTTGGATGTGAAACCTTCCTTTTTTCTGCCCTTCTCCCCAAAGCTATAATGTTAGTGGCTGATGAAACACGATTGGGATGTAGATGTTATGTTCAGAAATCAGAATGCAAACGCTGGGTATTGCTATGGTTTGTGAAGTGTCGTGGCACAGGGCTACTAATATCAAGAGTATGGAATGTTTCATTCTTAGCAAAATTGTAGCTATGTCCCTCTGAAGCTAATACTAACCCAATCTGTTAATTCAGTAGGTCTTATGGTGAAGATCAACACACACTTATGCCCTGCAGATTTGTTGCCTTGATTTTTGGAAAGCTGCTGCTTGTGTTTAACTGTTCATTTAATAGACAGCTATTTCTGAATACTAAGAAACAGTCCCTGAAAAATTCAGTTAAAATACAACTTCAATTAAGTAAGTGTAGACAGTTTGGAGAAAGATGGGGGCTTAATAGAAAGGAAGTTTATGCTGACTTATGATTACATTGTGAGTGCTTTGGAGAAGAAAAAGATCTCAGTTGTGCAATCTCTGAATTTATCATTGCAGAGGCTAAGTGTGTTGGAATTTGGGGATAGAAAGGAAATCTAGGAATATTTCACTAGGTGGGTTGAAATACTCCACACAGAAATGTATAAATTGGGTCTGTATGTGTCATGTACGTGTGAAAATGCAATTGAGCTGATTTATATTATAACTCAGAATACCAAGTGGTTATAAAGAGGGTCTCTGAGACTGAAACATGTCTGGAGGAAAGCCCATTTTCACTGTAATGAAGCAGGGCAGGAGAGTAGCCTCGTGCAGAAGAGCTCTCTATCTAGTACCATTTCAAAATGCATGGCACTCCTAGAGACACAGATGCATATCAGAGACACCTAGCTTTTGTGAAAAGGAGCATGCAGTACTCTGTGCCATGTGTCTTAATGAAGTCAGAGATGCTCGGAAACAGAAAGGCTCGTCCTGGAGCCTGATTCCTTTATGCTGGTGTTTTGTTCTCTAATTAAGGATGCAGCGGCGAGTATCAGACACTACTGGGAGCTGTTTTCTTTTTTTTAAATATGTACCTACTGTAACTCATAATTTGGTTTATTTTTTTTTAAATGGGGCTATGGAAAACTGCCAGTCAGTGATCCCTAGGCTTGCCTTAGAAATACTGAAATCCCAGCTTGCTGATTTATGTTTCCAACAATATACTTGCAGGGGGTTTTATGAAGCATGATTGAAGCTATTGCTCTGGAAAGTGGTGTGCAGTTAGACTGGGGAAAGGCAACAATGATGTATTCCCTTTTAAGTAGTCAAAACGATTTGAACTGCAGCAGTCGAATAGGAGAAAATGACACAAGTGAGAAAGTGACTAACTTAAGGGAATGCCAATACTATAATTAGCTAACGAGGCCTGAGAGTTTTACTCCTAACATTCAACACAACCCTATTGTTCTACTGTAGTGGGAGCCTTTTTTATTTCTTTTTTGTGGCAGAAATATTCTTTTAAAAGCCTCTCATTGCCACTGTAAGATTAATATCTAATGAGGTAAGGTTGGAATAGGTCGAGTCTGAATGTAATTATAAATAGAATGGAAATTCTGTGATTCCATAACTTTTGCAATTATTTCTCCTTTGTATTCAAAACTTGGTCATAGCCTCTGTCATCATTTATCTCCAGTGGTAACCTGAATCTCAGATCAACACTACATGTTTTGCTTGGACCTTTCTGCATTCAAATTCTCAAACTGTAATAGATATGGCTAGCTTTTCTGAGAATGTCTAATTTCCTAAGTAATTAATTCTCTTTTTGAACATGATTCAACTATGATTGATAAACTTCTATTCTTGGATGTTCACATATCTGAATTACAAGTACTGCTTTATTCAACTTTAAGGTAAAAATAGGGGTATTCATCTCTCCTGCGATCCAGTTCAGACATGCCTAGTTAGAACACTAACCTGAGCCAAAATCATGGGGAGAGAAGGGGAGAATTGCCCAGTTAATTAGGCAAACCAGGCATCTGCTTACAGTTATTCTTTCTGGTTATGTGCTAGTAAGTCATTGTTCATTAGAGAAATTTATATTCTAAAAATAGAGCACAGGTGTGTGAGTATCTATTCGTTTCAGGTCTAAAGGAGAGAGCTCCATGAACTCATCTTCTGTCTAGCTGTACATGGTTACAGCTTTTCTTACTCTTTTATGTTTTTCTGTCTCCCCTCCCCAAATTTTTGATTATCAGCCTATTTGTGCAAGGTTTCTGTTAAATCAGCTGCATATTCATTTGCACTTGGAGAAGATGGGCTCTGCAAGTTAGCATCCTTACTGTCAGTAGATACCCCAGAGGATTTCTTTCCGTACTTTATGGCAGAGGAGTTAAGCAGACCATTTTCTCACTTGACTTCCAATGCCGGATCTGAGGCCATAAAGCAAGAAGAGAAGTTGGTGGATCTGGAGTGTCAGATGAGTCTTTTCAATGACAAGGAGCTAATATTCTCCCAGAGGTAATGTTCTACCAGAGAAGCAATTAATGGAACAAAAGAACCTCATTCAGGACCGTAAGAAAGTCAAACTTCATGTAATTTTGTAAATAAAATGGCCTTCTTTCACAGTAGAGCTAGTCCATAAGGAGACTGAGAGATGAATGGCTGAGATTGAGGCTAGTGACCAAGCTGAACGGTGTCATTAGTTTTTGCCTGTGCCCTTGTGTGAAGCAGTACAAATAGCTAACAGGATCGACAATCCTAGGAACTAGCCCTGCTGCTTTGTCTGGCTTTTGACATTTGGGAAATCATTTTAACTTATCTGTTTTCAGGGTCGTCTCTCATAGCAATGAACTTTTGAGAGCATGAAGAAAAGTGCTTGATAAGTAGTAGAGCGAGTCTGAACTGCTTTTATTTATTTTATTTGTTGGTCCAAAATAAAATTAAACCTCTCAGCGTTAGGATGTGCAAAATTATTGTCCTAATTCTAATGTTCTTATCAAGTTAATGTCATGGTTTTTCAAGTTTTATTGCCCTAAGTTCTAAATTCCTTGTGCCCTTTACACATTCCCAGTTGAGGACAGGCCTATTTAAAAGATTACATATTAGTTTAAATTTTGCAAATTACATGATGTAAGAACACTTTAAGATGCGACCATGCTTTTTTACTTTTATTAAACATAATACTCCTGCAATTCATAAAGCCAAACTATCTTTTCAGTTGTTCAGCAAATAGAAGTGCTTCTCTATGGCACTCTTTTAAATATTTTAATAACTTTTAACTATTTATAGTTATAATAATACTGCTAGTCCCAAGTAGCTTTCAATATATTTTCTAGTTTCACATGTTCTCTTATGCCATTAACAATTCATCAAACATGACAAAACATTTTAGAAAACTATGATGTAATAAAATAGACTTGCCTGAATTTAAACAATTAAGAGGAATGATAAGGAATATTAAGAAAATTTGTAAATGTAGCCGTCAAAAGATGAGAGTTCAAAGAATTTCAGATGAATTGATCAAGTTTTTTCATTTCGTTTATTGGAATTATTAGTAGAGGGGGAAGAGCACCGGATTTTGAATCTGAAGACCTAGATTAATAAGAGTCTCTTAACCTTGAAGAAGCAACTTAAACTCTAAGACCCACTATGTGCTTATTTGAAAATTTGATATAATACTGTTTGACTAGTGGGTCTTGATGCTCAGCCCTGGGGAGCGACTATTATAAGAGGTATGTAGGTACCTTGATAAATGTCACACCACTGTGTCAGGCACTGCTTTTATTTGTTAATAACATGCATGCCAATAAACTTGACTGTGGTTTAAAAACATTTATTTAATTAAGAAAATCATCACAAGCGGCTCTGTGTTAAGAAGAAATATTGAGTTAATGGACTACCTAAGTCATTAATAAAATGACTCATTCATCATTTACTTATTTACCTAACATTTATAGAACAACTGCTGTGGCCCAGGCATCTCAGAAGGCAGCATTACTAGGAACAATTGTGTAGGTTGCCTGAACAACTCCAGGAGGCGCCACTGTTCATGGCAGTGATAGAATATATATTTATTTTTACAATTTTCCAGCAGATGGCAGTAAGCGGTCTTGAGGATTGGGTTGTTTTTTTGTATCATGAAGCCTTTCTGTGGGTCAGCGTCAGGATGGTCTTAGGCATCATGAGGCTTAGGATGGGCAAACAGTTAGGTTAAGTGACTTATAAAGATCAAAAAGAAAAGCAAAAGGCTTAATAACTCTCTGGTCTCCAAACTCTAAATTCTGTTCTCCTAACACTAAAGTTGTTCTTTGAGTTCTAAAAATTAGTCTAACGTGTCTTCAGCAAAAAGGAACAGACATTTAATTGTGTGTTATTTTGTCAGTTAATCAATTAATAAACACTTGTTGAGGCCGTACAGTGACTGTAAGGTCAGCACCTTATACAGGTGTAGACCACTTGTTCAGAGTGATTCTCATCACTTTGCAACTTACAGCCATCAAGTATCCAAGACACTGTTACCTTTGTGTTATGGATAAGGGCATTGAGGTACACAGGAATCATCTGACTTTCCTACATGTAGTTATGGTTAGTAGTTATCTGGAATTGGAAGTAGATTTTCTGCTTCTAGTTGAATGCCTGTTTTTTTTTTTTTTTAATGGATTTGATATATTGGTTTGAAGATTTGAATGTATATAGGAAGAGGTGGTGTATAGAATGTAATATTGATAGTTAAGAAGGCAACAAATATAAATTTGAAAAGACAAGTAAACCTATGAGAGATTAATAAACTTAATCTATGAAATGGTACAAAATGGAAAAAGGTATCATATTAATTAAAAATTAGTCTAAGTCCTTAGAAGTACAGAACTTACAATGGGATAATCTTAAGTATTATCCTGTTTTTAATCTTCATCTTACACAATGAGGGCTATGAGGCATGAAAATCTAAGGAACTGTCTAAAGTTGCTTGGCCCAGAAGTAAAGATGTAGGACATTTCCAGAGGGAAGCGGGCACTGCCTTGCCACTGCCTTATGGAGAGAGGGCCCAGCATGTTGAGAGTGAGGAAAATAATACAAGGAGAGCAAAATGGGTGAACAAATTATGGGAGAAGGGGTAAATGTTCAGAAGATAGAAGTAATCCAGTTTAGTGAAGCCAGTCAAAGGATTTATTAAAACTGTTTGGATACATTAAACGTTTTGGAAAGGTGAGCCCTTGTACTCAATTATGGAAATATTAGTGGGAACAGGAGGCCAATCTGGACTTTGACTCTTGTGTAGATCTTCGGGAGCCGTTGTTCAGGTAGGAAAATAACATGGTTAAAGTTTCACTTGGTTTACTGCCAATGTGTGGGATGGACCAGAGGACAAGGGGAGGGGAGTGAGTGAACTGACACGCGTTTCTGTGGAGGGATTAATGGGCTTACATTACATTCAAGTTGAGAAATTGGGAGGTGACACATGAAGTTCAAAGTCCATTTAACTAAAAGGTTGTCTCATAGTAGAAATACAGAAGTAAATATGAAAAACTATACTTATTTTAAGCATTTAAAAAATTGTTTTCAAAAATTAAATGTTAAGTTTTCTACATCCATGGTGCATCTAGCTAAAAAGAATTGTGATGAGTTTGAAAATGCAAACTTAATAATTTTTATAACTTCTTCCGAATCATTTCTCCACCTTTATTTCATAGCTGTCTTTTGCTCTCTCTTCCATTCCCATTAGTAATTTAAATAGTGTTATTATTATGTATGTTTGGAATTTTGGTTGAAATCTCAAAAGCATGTAGGTAAAATTTGTTCTTACATAGTTTTCATTTAAATAATTTTCTCTCCGTTGTCCATAGCTTTTCTTTTTCTTTTTCTTTTTATTCCTGGTAGTCTAAATCAAAAAACAAACCAAAACGAAATAACCAAAAAAGAAATCTAATGGGTGGGGAGAAAAGAACTTTAATAACTTAAAACAAAACTGATTTTTTGGGGGTGTGTGTGTGAATATGGGCCTGGGACCTGTGCTGCACATTTCCACTCATTATCTCATTTAATCCTGGTAAGATCACATTTTAGAGATGATGCTCCTGAGATTGAGAGTCACTGACTGACCTCAACCTTTTAAATAGGTTCTGTGGGCTGATACCCATATTTATAGCAAGAGAGCATCAAGCACATTTGAGATACCATGAAGGCTTTTTGCAGTGTGTTTTTGACGCATCTTAACCTTGTTACATTAGGAGGAAGAGGGGTGATGGGGTATAATGCGTTCGACTCACACATGATTTTCTCAGCTCCTTACTTTTTAAGTGCTGAAGAGCAAACGTTCTCACAATTAAGAGAAAGACTAAGGAACCCGTGAAGGCATCAAGAAAAATGTGGGGGGAAAATCAACTCTAGTGCCTTCCTTTAGTCTAAGTATTTGTTTAGCAGCTGAAGGATGTTTTAATTACCAGTACAGTATGCATCCGGCAAGATTGAGAGTGCACGGGAAGAAATCTGGAAGGCATTTTGCATTTGCATTTTTTTGTTCATTTGTTTACTTCATTTTTATTTTTTAAAAGCTACACTGTGGGTCATGGTTTGCCTTATAAAGCTAAGTCCCTTCAGGTCTTATATCTTGAAGGAAGATGCAGAAGCTAGGTACAAATACCTTTAGAGGATTAACCGTGCTAGGATTTTAATTAGATTTTTATTAATTTTGTTAGCGCTTTGTTCCAAATTTCTGCAAGTTTTTAATGTTTGCCTTCTAGTCCTGTATTTTTCTGTAGACTACGATTATTTTTTACTACAAGATTTTGCAGACACCAGACATTTTCACAGATGCAAATGTGTTATTACAGCAGAAATGCGTATCCCTAGTAGTAAAATAAGCCAGTCTTGTATGGCTTAAATCTAGGTTATAATATGGGCAGGTCCCCATGTATTACTTTAAATATTAGTGAGAAGACTGGTAGACATTTTTTCTATAGCTATAACTTATTCATTCTCAATGAGTTTTCTAGTACTTCTGATAGTAGGCTTTCTGATTAGTTTTATTGTCCCACTTAATTGTTTTCTGATTATTATTCTCTACCAATCATAGATATTGAACATATTGCCCAAGCAGAGCCTTGCATTTTTATGATCTAGTAGTAACTTTGTAAGTGTCATGCAAGGCAGAGATACTGAGCACAGTTTAAGTGAAGATTAAAACATACAGGGAATTGCCTGTGGCTGAGGGAGTAGGGCACTGGCCCCAGCCAAAACTGCAAAAAAATTATATGTGTGTGTGTGTATATATATATTTTACATGTACATGTTGCATAATTTGTCAAAATACTGTTCTGTGATATGTACGTGCTTTTAGTTTTTTAAATTTATTTACTTAAGGTAAACTACTTCTTTCTTCTATATACCAACTGAAATTAAACCATTTTTTCCATCCTATTTATTCTTTTCTCTATCCTTTAGCATAGAATAACTGGTTCACACCACCTATTGCCGATTGTATACTAATACTTTCCACGAGACAGAACTTTTGAATTATCTAAAGCTAACAGTTATGCTATAACAATTCTATATGTATCATATGTACACATTTACACATGTATATACATACTGAGCACTGTGAGACGTGTTAAATGACAACAGTCATCTTCAGTCAACTTTAATTTTACTGTTTGGATTCCTCAAACGGTTCTCATTGGAATATGGGAGAATGAACCTCAAACCGGCAAAATTCACTGGTCAAGAAGTCTTATAAAATGGTGTGGCCAGGATGTGATATAGTATTTTACTCTAGATAACACTACATTTTCCTATTATAATGTCTCTAATTTTACCTAAATGTTTCTTTTATTCAAACCCATGAAACAATTATCAGAGATTTGTTTTGGTACCGTGCGTATTTTATATGGTGATAGTCTTCAAAGTTACTTTTGGACTCTTTTTAGGATGCCATTAATTAGAGGTCTACCTTCCATTTAAATTACTTGGGAGTTCCTGACGTAGAACTATCAATATTTTTACATTTTGTTCATTTGCACAATCCTGTTTTTTCAACCTCATTGTTCATTATTTTGCACACAGAGCATCCATGTATCATGCCCTGAATTCTGGACTCGAATCTTGTGGTGATTTAGCCATTTTATTATTATTATTTTTCTTCAAGACTTGGTCTTATTACTTTCATTGAATAAAAATTAATTGCCTACTACACACGAGTCATTGTCAAAGGCATTGGAGAGCCAGTCAAAGATGAGAGCATTCGTGGATTCTACTCTGCTGTAACCTGCCATGTGAATCCTACGAGAGCAAGCTTGCCTCCCCCGATGGTTGCCCATTAGATGCAGTGTACTTGAATAGAGATCACTGAAAATTCTGTGTGTATTCCTAGAACATAGTAGATGTGCAGCAAATACATGTTGAATGAATATATAACTATTACCCATTAGGAGTGAACCAAATTGACTGACTTTTAAAACATATATTTATTTCTGCCTTTGGATAATGATTTGGTTTATTGAAAATATACTATCTATTGGTCTGTGTATTTATTTTATACACTTTGTTTATATTACTGGCTTCAAAGTGGCACTTTCAATAAATATATGAATGTCTATGTCGTAATAACATCACAGGGATTAATTCAGAGGGAGTAGCAAAGATGACCTGCTTTATCCCTGATCTTATCTCCTCACTGAAAATTTTAATCTAGGAATAAGGCAAACTTAAGTCTTTTTGTGATTTGTTCTACTGAAGCCTTAGCTGAACCATATGAGATGGTTATGTAGTTGGGTTTTCAAATGTCTTCAATATATATGCTGAAATATGCAAATACATGAGAAGGATAAGGTCTGAGAATAATGGTATAATTAGCCGGGTTAGATATTGCCAAAAGTAAATGTCTGATACGTCATTAAAGCAAGGATTTAAAGTCCTCAAAATCAAGATAATCCCGCATGGTTAATTAAAAGTTGATTATTCATTCAGTGCTTATTGGAAACCAATTCTAAACTGCACATATTGGGAGGGAAGAGAAGTAAGAAGTGAGTTGTTTTATATAGTTTTTATCGACAGGCCCTTGAATGCTGTCATTTTATAATGAAATTTTATTTAACCTTAAAAATCTTCTTTTGTCTGATGATCATATTTTTTTTTTCATGACTTTTATAATGTTCCCTAGGTCTGACTTCAGTGATAAAATCATTTACGTAAATTATACAGAATACACTTTCAGGTACTCCACAATATTTTTTATCAACTATTTATTTGCCTACCTACCATTTATCCATTAATGTTATCATTATTGTCTATGCCGCTTTTAACTTGAAACACAGTTTGCAATTAAAGATATGACTGTCGCTTCTGACTTAACCATTTTCACTTTCATTTCCCTCCTGAAATGTCACAGACTTTATAATCACTTTAATTGGTTGTCTAGATGAGTCATTTTATTTCAAAGCCCCTCTCTAAGCCCCACGCTAATGCTTTCTACCTCTGCGGGGGCCACAGGTGGTCTGCAATTTAAAAACAAAACTCAACATAGGTTATTAAATGACATTAGGCCATCCTCTAGGCTTTATGAAAACGATCACAACTATATCCGAAATGGATGTAAAATGTTCAACTTTAGTGTTCTCATGTTATTAAAATAATACTTCTCATTACAGAATTCTGAGCTATTATGCAATATCCTAAGTTGCTAATGTGCTTTGGCTTTCATGTCCCTGTTTCATTTCTATTATAATGAAACATTTTATTAAAAATACTCTTCTTCCTACACTGTACATTAATACAGCAATTGTTGGGTGAACGGTGACTTGTCTAAGCACAGTGAACTTCCTTCTTGCCGAGTAAATCAAGGGATTAAACTATTGACGATGGCAGGAAAGAGACTCACTTTCTCTCCGTTCTTCCTTCTCAACCAGCTCCCAGCTCTACCTTTCACCTCATTGATAAGTCTGCTTGTCTCAGATGGACCTGAATGTGGGTGTGTGATGAGAGGAGGTTAATTTTTTATAAGTAGGAAGTATCTTTTACTAATTGTGATTTCAAAACACATTCTAATCCCCTAAACCGAAATGCATGCAGAGAGCTGGGGGTGAGTGATAAAGGAAAGTAAACATTCCTACAAGGATCAATTGCTATTGTGTTTCAAGGAGGGCAATTCATCAGCTAAAGGAGAATGGAGGTGTGGGTGGTTCTGCCAGATGTTCAAAGAGTTTGAATAAAATCAGACAAAGTTACAAACATAGAAGGGGAGAAGATGTCCAATAATACATTGAATGGTTGCTAGCAACATTGTTTCCTCAGGGAGCAGCGTTATTATAAGCGTTTGGTTCATTCACTCAATAAAGGAAGAAGACCCCTCAGTTACTCTGCAGGGTATTTCCAGAGGGGTTACTTTTCTTTTTTTATTCAAGACATATAAAGGAATTATGAACTATTATTTTACATATAAAGGGATAGAATTTCATAAAAGGCATGTAGACTATAATACATGAAAAACCTGAAAAATAAAAACTGAAAAAAAAAAAAAAGATGTGGAAATAGAAATAGTTGGTTCTAAAATTCTACCCATTCCACTGTCTAAAAAAGCGTGGTTGCTTGAAATAATGAGGAATTGCACAGTGAAGAAAGAAATCACTACTGGTAGTTATCACTTGAGGTTTTTATCATTTTTCTTTTCTGGTCATTTATTTCCTCTCACCCCGACACCAGCTCAGTAAGGTATAAATGACAAATAAAAATTGTATAGGTTACAGTATAAGGGTGATATTTTGACACATGTATGCATTGGGAAATTATTATATGAGGCTCATTAACACATCTACTACTTCATATAGTTACCTTTTTTTGTAGATTGAGTATTTAAGATCCAATGTCATAGCAGTTTTCAGGTATACATGATATAAACTCTCCTTACCAGGCCGTGCAACACGTCTCCAGGATCTATTCATCCTGTCTAACTAAAACTTTGTGCATGTAACCAGGATCTCTGCATGCACCCCACCCTCCAGCTCCTAGAATCTACCATTCGATGGGGTCAGTGTTTTTAGATTTCATATACAGGGCATCTCAAGAAATATTTTTCTTTCTGAGCCTGGCTTACTTTAATAGCGTACATGTCTTCCATATTCATCCATGTTGTCACAAATGACAGGGTTTTATTAGTTTTAAAAGGTTGAATGGTATGTATATACCTAGAGAGAATATAGTATATATACACATAGTATATATACAGAGAGAGAGAGACAGGGAGAGGGAGGTATTGTATGCGTTTTCATATATTTACATATCATGCTTTCTTTATCCATTCATCCAGAGATGGACAGTTAGTTTGATTCTGTATCCTGACTATTGTGAATAATGCTGCAATAACCATGGAAGGGCAGATGTCTCTGAGACATACTGATTTCATTTCCAGAAGTGGGATTGCAGGATCATATGAACTCAAAAGCACAGGCAAGAATAGAGAAAAGCAATTGCATCGGACAAAATGTTGCAAAGGATCAGTCCTGTCTTGCCAGGGAAGCAATGAAAACAGTGAAGAGAAAACCTATGGCATAGGAGAAATATTTGCAGACCATACCTCTGATAAGGGGTCAGTATGCAAAATATATTCACGTAAGAAACTCAGCAGCAAGAGAACAAATAACCTGATGTACAAAATGAGTAAAAGATCTGAGTAGACATTTTTCCAAAGAAGACACAAAAATGTTCAACAGTTCTATGAAAAAAACTTTCGACATCATTAATCATTAGGGAAATGCAAATTAAAACCACATGGAGTATCACCTCACACCTGTTAGAATAGCTGTTAAAAAAATGACAAAAGGTAAATGTTGGTGAGGATGTAGAGAAAAGGGAGCCTTGTCTGTTTTTGACAGTGTAAATTACTGTAGCCCTTTTGGAAATTAGTGCAGAAGTTCTTCAGAAAATTAAGGGAATAGGATTGCATGTCATCTGGTTATTTGTATTGAAAGTTTAAATCCAGGTGAGTGAGTGCCAGTTAGTAAATGAGTCAATCTTATAGATTGAATGATTAATGAGAGTGGAGAACCAACAAGATTTAGAGAGGTTAGTGTGGGGCTTGTGGTGTTTGTTAAGGTTGGACGACGTTATTGTTTAGTTAGTATCATTCATTAAGGACTATACAACATCGATATTTAAATATAAGCTGCATGTTTAAATGTCTTCTCTTATGAGACGTGTACTTACTAATAATTTAATAAATCATCAGTTTGTAGTTGACTTACTGAATGCTTTCAAAGTGAAACTAAATTAGTTTAGGGTGCTTTTAGGGACAAAGAGGAAAAGAACAAACTCAAAATATTTAAAAAATAAACATCTATGATAGCATGTAAGAGGCTATGTCCAGGTAGATTTAAATTTCACATTTTTACTTAGTTTTTGTTTGTTTGTTTGTTTTGTTTTGGTTCTTTTACTTGACTTTGTAGAAAAAAACTTGGCTTCCATGACTCCATGTATTACATTTTTGTGCAATAATGTACAAAGTAAAGAAAGAAATAAATACATGCATAATTCATTTTATTGTGCTTTTTATTGCATTTCACAGACATTGTGTTTTTTATAAATAGAAGTTTTGTGTCAACCTATGTCAAACAAAATTATCAGTGCCATTTTTTAAACAGCAGGTCCTCACTTCAGATCACTGTGTCATATTTTGGCAGTTCTTGCAATATTTCTGTTTTGGTGATCCATGATCGCTGATCTTTGATGGTGACTATTCCCTCATCTATCTCCTGTCCTTGGGCCTCCAACTCTATGAGACACAACAAGGTTGAAATTAGCTTTTAATGGCTCAGCACCTGTGACTCAAGTGGCTAAGGCGCCAGCCACATACACCTAAGGTGGCAGATTCGAATCCAGCCTGGGCCTGACAAATAACAATGACAGATGCAACTAAAAAATAGCCGGGCATTGCGGCAGGCGCCTGTGGTCCCAGCTACTTGGGAGGCAGAGGCAGGAGACTCGCTTGAGCCCAGGAGTTGGAGGTTGCTGTGCGCTGTGATGCCACAGCACTCTACCCAGGGGGATAGCTTGAGGCTCTGTCTCAAAAAAAAAAAAAAAAAAAGAGCCTTTTAATGGCCCATATGTGTTCAAGTGAAAAGAGGTATCACATGTTTCTCACTTTAAGTCAAAAGTTAGAAATGACTAAGATTAGGAAGGAAGGCAGGTAGAAAGTCAAAACAGGCCAAAATCTCGGCCACATGTTTGAAGCAGTCAGCTAAGCTGTGAATGCAAAGGAAAAATTATTGAAGAGAATTAAAAGTGCCAATGAAGTAAACCCAGGAGAGATATCAAGGGAAACAGCCTTATTGTTAATAAGGAGAAGAGTTTCTGGATGGAGGATCCAACCAGCCACAACTTTCCTGTAAGGCAATAAATCTGTGAAGGCAGAGAGAGGTGAGGAAACTGCAGGAGAGCAGTTTGAAACTAGCAGAGATTTGTCCTTGAGTTTTAAGAAAAAAAAAATCTCCGTGTAACCTGGTTCTTTGTACCCTCAGTGAATCCCCAACAATTAAAAAAAAAAATCTCTATAACATAAAAGCATAAGGTGAAACAGCTGTGCTGTTGTAGAAGCTGCAGACAGATCTAACCAAGAAGATCCAGAAGATCTAGCCAAGACCGTTGATGACAGTGTCTATAGGAAACCACAGATTTTCAATGTAGAATTCAGCGGTTCTCAACCTGTGGGTCGCAACTCCTTTGTAAAAGTGAAAATACATTGTGGCATTAGGAAGGTTGAGAACCAATGAATGAGCTGCTTCCCCTGGAAGATGTCATCTAAGACGCTCACCACTAGAGAGGAGAGGTCAGTGCCTGACTTCAAAGATTTAAAGAATAGGGCTCTATTATTGTTATAGAGCTGGTGGCTTTAAGTGAAGCCTGTGCTGATTTACCATTCTGATAGTCCTAGAGCCATTAGGAATTAGTGCTAAATGTATTCTGCTTGTGCTCTGTAAATACAGAAATGAAGCCTGGGGAACAGCCTATCTGTTTACAGCGTGCTTTACAGAATATTGTGAGCCTGCTGTTGAGAACCACTGCTCAGAAAAAAAAGATCATTTTCAAAATACTACTGCTCACTGAGAGTGCATCTGGTCAACCAGGATCTCTAGTGGAGGTGTGCAAAGTTAATGTGAATACAACATCCATTATTTAGCCCCTGAGTCAAAGACTGATTTAGTCTTTTAGGTCTCTATTACTTAAGAAATACATTTCATTAGCTGCCATAAATAGTGATTCCTCTAAGGAATCTGGGAAAAATAAAATAGAACTTCCTTGAAACGGTTCAGCATTCTAGAGGCCATTAAGCATATGTGTGATTCACGGAGAGAGGTCAAAATGTCAGTACTCCAAGCAGTGTGGAAGAACTTGATTCCAGCCCTCGTGGATTACATTGAGGGGCTCAAGACCTTGGTGGTGGAAATAACTACAGTTATTCTAGAAGTAGAGCTAGAAGTGAAACCTGAAGATGTGACTGAATTGCTTCAATCTCATGATAAAAACTAGTGCATTAGGAGTTGTTTCTTATGGATAAGCAAACAAACAAAAAAAGAGGGGTTTCTTGAGGTGGAAATCTACTCTGGTTGAAGATGCTATGAACCTTGTTGAAATGACAATAAAGGATTTAGAATATAACTCAAAGTTAGTTGATTAACCAGTGGCAGGAGTGGAAAACAGTGACTCAAACTTTGCAGTAAGTTCTACTGTGGATAAGATACTATCAAACAGCATTGAATAACACAGAGAAATCTTTCATGAAAAAAAAGAAAAAGTCAATCATTCAGAAAACATTATTGTCATCTTATTTTAAGAAATTGCCACAAACCAGTATGATATTCAGCCACCACAACCCTGATTAGATTAGTCAGCAGTGATCCACATGGGACCCTCTACCAGCAGAAAGATTATGACTGAACAAAGGCTCAGATCATCATCAGTTTTTAGCAATAAAGTATTTTTAAATTAAGGTACATACGTTTTAGACTCACTTCTATTGAATAATTAATAGACTATTAATAATTAATATACTACACTATAGTGTAGTATAAATAAACTTTTATATTCACTGGGAAACCAAAAATTTGTGTAACTCACTTTATTGCAATTTTCACGTTATTGAGGTGGTTTAGAACCAAACTGGCAATATCTCTAAGGTATCCCTGTATTTTTTTCATTGCCTTCTATTGAAGAAAAAATTCTATGTTGTTTAGCTGACTTTCCTCAATTTCCATTGTCTATAATTATTTCATATCTTCACTCCTACACTACTGATTTCTTGTTACTAATTAATACTTTTCTTGCTGATGAAGCAATATCCCTTGAAGTGCATTAGTGGCCAAATTCAGTGTCCATCTCCGAACGAAGAATGAAGGAGGGAGAATGGTGTAGTTAAATGTGTCTGCCACAGGAATATTGAATAGACCCATTTTGGCAAAGAATGTAAAAAACATCAAAGCCCACATTTATGAAGTACTTACAGTGTACTGTTTTTATGAGCTTTGCCTGTGTGAGCTTACAATAATGCTTCAAACTTTTGAGGTTGATTCTCTTTTGTAGATAAGAACATGAAGAGATTTAATGACTTGCCAAGCTGACAAAGCTACTTAGCGAAAACGTTGCAGCTTGGACTCGGGCTGGCTGGCAAAAGAGTTATCTTCTCTGCCAGGTCACCATAAAAGGACATTGTTAGCACTGCACATAGTTTGAATCTTGCTAAGTTTGCAAATGATGATAAGATAAGAGTACTAAGTTCTCTTAATAACATGCTATGTCCTGGTCGCTCTCCAAAGCAAATGATTATGCTTGAGTTTATCTAATACCTATATCCATATCCTTTTTCTTTTTTTGAGACTAAGTCTCATTATGTTGCCCTCAGTATAGAGTGTTGTGATGTCACAGCTCACAGCAACCTCAAACTCTTGGGCTGAAGCGATTCTCTTGCCTCAGCCTCCCAAGTAGCCACCGCAACTCCCAGCTATTTTTTTGTTGGAGTTGTCATTGTTGTTTAGCAGACCCAGTCGGGTTTGAACCCACCAGCCTCGGTGGATCTGGCCACCCGGCGCCCTACTCACTGAGCTACAGGAACAGAGCCTCCGCATACTTTTTTTATTGCTTAAAATTTTGCAAATAAGAAAATGAAGGTACAAAGAGAGAAATTTTCCTGAGGCCAAATAGCACGTATTGGTCAAGGTGAGGGTGGAATGCTGGCTTCCTTTGATTGTGAAAGTCTCAGTGCGTCTCTTTCTGTAAAATGCTTAGGGGTGGTCCTCCTGGTACAGCAGGGAGAGGGCAATAACTTTTTAATAAACTGAATTGCAGAATGCGAATAGCCCTCCAGGAGCTTATAAAATAAGGTGAAAAATTTAAAGGAAAATATATTTAGTTGTTTTTTGTTTTACTTTCTGGATTAAACAGGAGAATAATGTTCTCCAGTGAAGGGAAGCTAAGGAGAAAAAAATCCATTGAATCCTGGAAGAGGAAGAATAGGTTAATAATTATAAATGGGAACCAGGATCTATTTTAGAGAGAGAAGCTGAAACTGAAAATTGGAGTATTGATTTGAAATTGGCTGCTGAGGCAGGTTCAATATTAAATATAGAAATGTAAGTGATCATGTGGATTTACTGATCAGAGTTCGTGCCTTGGACAAGCTGTGAGCAGCTCCACTTCCTCGCTCCTGCAGTTTCTTCCCAGAATTGCACAGTGAATTAAAAAGGAGATGAGGACAAATAAAGGACTGAGGCACTGGGCCTATGAACTATGTGCATTCTCTGTAATTTTCTCCTTTTTGGTTAGCAACTTTGGCCGGATAACTCTTACTCCACTGTGTTTTCCAAATGGCCAAATACGGAAAATATTATGTAAAAGATATTAAAATCATATGTAAATATATTATGTAGGTGTGTACATAGATGTATGTATATGTAAGTGTACATATTTGTGTATATTGTGTATATCCATATATATACCTCCCCATTCTAAATATATACAGATAGGAAAACTTTGGATAACTATTCTATGCTGTATGAATGTCTCAATGTTATATCAAAATGTTTGCCATATTTCTTTCATTACTCTCATTAGTACTGAAATGCATGAATATTTGATTTGATTTGTTCTTTGCTGATTTTTGCCTCTAAGAAGAAAACGTACTCCATTATAAAACATTGGACTTATTATTCACACCATGTGTAACTGAAGACTAATTAGCCAATGTTTAATTTCTCAAGACTACACAGTCTGTTGTCTGTTACCCAAAATCAAGAACTCACTAGCTCTCTCACCTTATTTTTTAAAAAAGAAACTCTATGGAAACAACTGTTCATAATTGATGATATTTTCCATCAAAAAATATTCAGTGAATATAGATAAAATCGGCATGTGAAACATGAGTGCTTTCTTTCTGGCATTCCAGCTCGGGGGCGGTGATTGAGCTGCATGCACAGGCTTGAATTCTGCATTTCATGTTTCCCAATTTATAATTACAGAGATGAGGCTGCTAAATTTCTGATAGTGTTATATCCTCTTTTGCATTGGCCTGCATAAGTGAATTATAACATTTCTTGTTAGGAAGCTGTTAAAAAATTTAACATATTTCCAACATCACACTAGGGAATGGATCATACAACCTGCCTCTACCTAATCTCTGATTTATCAGTGGCAGATCATCATGCCCCTTTTGAGGATTACTGAATAGATAATCTGCTTCTATTTCTGATGACAAAGAGAGCAAATTGATTTGTGTAAAAAGCTTGTGTGAGACGCGTTGATTTTGTTTTTCTTATAAGGCATTTCCATATCTAAGAGTGTTCAAATTTGGTAATTTCTATTAACTTTGTCCCTGGGTGGTTTACAGTTTTATGGAAGTAAAACTATTTTGAGAGGTGCTTTCTTTTTTTCTAAAACCAGCCTTGAATGGTTCCACTTTAAAACATTTATTTGATTTTCTTTTACTCCTTATGGATTGGTGACACCAGTCAAAATAGCTTTCTAAGATTCTCAGAATTCACATCACGTGGCTAGTCATTGAAGCATTCTGGCTGAATGGCTGGTTACTAAGTGGATTCATGCCAGCACATGGCAGTTCAAGGCATTAGGGCAGTGGCTGCTTAGTCCCGGGGGAGACACTTTCCCATGCATAAGTTCCTCGTGGTTTCCTGTGAATACATTTGTACCCTCACACCCAAATTATTTCTTTTTTTTTTTCATTTTCTAAATTTTTTCTTTTTTTCTTTTTATTAATTGATAGCTGTATACATTAATGCAAACATGGGGTACATTGTACTGTTTTCATATACAATTTGAAATACTTTCATCAAGCTGGTTAACATAAATTTCATGTCATTTGCTTAGTCATTGTATCAAA